>JADRCC010157566.1:0-11030 GCA_019843855.1 Hylomyscus alleni
TCTAGAGGCTAGCTATGTAGCCCAGGGTGGCCTGGCCTTAGACGTCCAATCGTCCCATTTGACCTCCCAGTGCCAGGATTACAGGCGTGATCACCATGCTAAGCTGTTATTTTATCTTTTTTTTAATTGACTGCATTTATGTGTCTCCAAATTTAAACAGAATAGCAAAACATAGTTTCTTTCAGTGTGTTATGGGTAGCCCACCAAAGATGGCTACCCAGACACAGTTTTAGCCAATTGAAAGCCTTTACTTCAGCAAACTGTGACCACAGCCAAATATTTGGGGACCCAGGGGTGGCCATGAGCGTCCAGAATATGGGGTTTTGAAGGCAGAAACCATGCTCTGCCATCTTGATCAGCAGGTGCCAGAACAGAAGTAACCAGTTCAGAGAAGCCAAGCTATGCGGTTAGCTGCAGGGATTTTACACAAACAGGCTAAGAAATGTTAGCTAGGACATCCTGACCGACCTCTGGTCCTAGACTAGAGGCGGGTAGTTTTCCACAGGATTCTCCATCAGGGTCAGACTCTGGTTAGACCTGAAGTGGTCTCGACAAGAATCCAAGGTGCAGGACCTCTGCACTGCCTGCCACATATACGTGCTTCAGATACGAACTTCCTGATTTGTCTATAGGAGAATTCTGTTGCAGTACACATACATAAAAGTTGTATGCTGATGAAGGGGAAAGAATGGATATTTATTAATTATAATTATGTGGCCTTATATTTTTATAGCTCTTTTAAGATTTCTGCAAGCAGCTTCTACATTAATATCTTAAAAGCCCAAAACTGGGGCTGGAGAGATGACTCAGTGGTTAAGAGCACTGACTGCTCTTCCGGAGGTCCTGAATTCAATTCCCAACAACCACATGGTGGCTCACAACCATCTGTAATGAGATTGGATGCCCTCTTCTGGTGTGTCTGAAGACAGCTACAGTGTACTTACATAAAATAAATTTAAAAAAAAAAAAAAAGCCCAAAACTATGGGCTCACTATGTAGCCCAGAATCTCACTATGTAGCCCTGGCTGGCTTTGAACTCACAGAGATCCATTTGCCTCTGCCTCCCAAGCACTGGCATGTGCTGCCACACCCAGCCAGATAACTTTGAAACTAGAATTAGTCTAACCCTCAGTGTTAGCCTGGGCTAATTTGTCTCCCCTCCCTTCTCTGCACTCCTGGCCCAACTGTCCTGAATCAGATTCCAGAACATACTCGTCTAGGATGGCAGCCGCTGTTCTCTGGAGAGCCCTGGCGGCCAGCCAGACTCCCCACCATCCTCACATGTGCTTGTGTCTTTCCTTGTAGTCGTATTGGCTGCTATGTGACCGTCTTCCAAAACATTTCCAACCTGAGAGATGTCTTCTACAGGGAGATGAGCAAGGTGAGAGACACTGACCAGCTGAGGCTCCTCACTGAGTCCACGGTGGGCCTCACTTTGACAATGTCTGTACATACTCATACTGGGAACAGAGTGTGGCTTTTATGGCCTGATGAGATGACAGTCTTGACTGATTGTGGTGAGTGCCGTTGAGTGCACCTGCGCACACTCTCCGAGGGCCCTGTGCACCTCCATTAACTGACCGAGCGGAAGCATCTAAGCTCAAGGCCCAGCATGAATGAGGAGGTGGGGCACGGAAGGGAAGCCTCTGGCTATGGCTAGAGTTGGGAGGGTGGTACTCAAACCCAAGTCAGCCGTGTTTCAGGTGGAGTGGGACCAGTGTCCACGACAGGCAGCCATAGAACGTGACCTTGTGAAGGCCTTTCTGCTGCGACCTCACAGGATTCTAAGCTGCTTCCACATTACATTCATAGACAGACGCAGATCCCTTCCAGTGCACTGCTACCTTAGGATCGCTTTATGTTAGCATGAGCTGTCTTCCCCTGGATCACCTGAAAAAGGGACACCCTCCTGTCAAAACCTGACCTGAGGGAGACCCTGCTGTGTGACAGAGCTAGCCTGAGAGAAGGACCCTGCCCTGAGGGAGACCCTGCCCTGAGAGAGGAACCCTGCCCTGAGAGACCCTACCCTGAGAGAGCCTGACCTGAGGGACCTGACCTGAGGAAGACCCTGCTGTGTGACAGAGCTATCCTGAGAGAGACCCTGCCCTAAGAAAGACCTTGCTGTGAGAGAGAGAGCTACCTTGAGAGAGACCCTGCCCTGAGGGAGACCCTGCCCTGAGAGACCCTGCCCTGAGAGAGGGACTGTGCCCTGAGGGAGACCCTGCCCTGAGAGAGGGACCCTGCCCTGAGAGAGCCTGCCCTGAGGGAGCTGCCTTGAGGGAAGTGGGGAGGCAGGGAACAATGGACCAAGGAATAAGGAAGCAGGATGGGCCAGAGGAGATTTTGATTGGGAAAGCTGATTGGAGGGGAATGGCCAAGGCTCCCTTTAGCCAACCTGTCTGTCCTCTTCCTTCCTGGCTCTAGCTGAACCACAATCTCTACGAAGTGATGAGCAAACTGGAGAAGCAGCATTCCAACAAAGTCTTTGTGGTGAAGGGCCTGTCAAGGTGAGTGCCTGAGACCCTACTTCACGTGTGCCCTGTGTGGACACACACAGTGTCTCCATCCCTACCCACATGCCAGCCCTTGCCTTGTGCTCTTGCTCATGGCTGTTTGGTCTCTCATCAAATAGTTAAGGCATGACTAGAGATAAAGAATATAGACAAGTAATCACCCACCAGCCAGACTTAGGCAGTAAGCCACCATAATCAGGCACAGTGGTACATGCCGTTCACTTGGGGGCCTCAGCCAAAATAGTCACATAAATCTGAGACTAGCCAGGCTGCAGTGACACAGAGTTTCAGGCTAACCTGTGCTATCATGGAAGAAGGAATTGGAAAGAGAAGAACTACTGTAAATACAGTTGAAGCTCCCCGTGCCCCACCTCCACACACTCTGTCCCTACCCCCCACCCCTGCTGAAGCTGTCCACTGTCTTAAGTCTAAAACTTGTCGTTTCTATACGTGTCTTTTATTTCATACATATATTCATCCACATAAGATACTGTTTTATATATTTCTAAATTTTTTAATGCATTTGTTTGAGGGGGGGCATGAGGTGAGGGGGAGAGAGAGAACCACAGAAGTACATGTAGAGGTCAAAGGACAACTTCTGGAAGCTGGTTCTGTCTAACCTGTGAGACCTGGGATCAAACTCAGCTCATCTGAGCCTTTAGCCTCAGAGTGATCCTACCAGCCCCTTATTTTAAAACTCCACGTAAAATGGACTTACACAGACTATATTTTTTTGCAGATTTTTGAGATGGGAGCCTCAGGGTGGTCTTGAACTCTCAGGCACTGCTAGTCCTCCTCACTGGGTCTCTCAGGTCCTGGACTGCAGCAAAGCCTCTTTTGTGCTCTTGGCGCGTCCTTTGAGACATTATCCAGTTATTCATGTGGCTTGTGTGGCTCTTGCGGCTGTATCTGGTACCACCGTGTATGCTCATGATTTAGCATCTGTCCTGCTAACAGCCAGGGCTTCTTTAGCATCTGTGTGGAATGGATCGCTAAGGTACAGGGCCAGTCAGCGGGCTTCGCCAGCTCGTTAGGTGCTACCCAGCTGCCCTTTAAAGCAATTGTTCCCACTTGGAGAAAGCCTGCCTCTGTAGGCAGTGCTGACCGACTGGCCAGGGAGCCAGTGGGAATTCAGCAAAGGTAAGTAACAGCCAGCTTGCAAAAGGCTCCAGGTGGCACTGAGACTGGCCTTGTGACCAGAAGAAGAATGGAGATCACACTTAGGGAGGATTGTAGACTTCAAGAGACATGTTTTCTTTCGTTACAAAAGCTCTACTCTCCTTTTTCTGTCACTGAAAGTCAGAGCTCTCCGTCCTGTCTCCCCAGATTCATTGTCAGCTCCACTGGTGTCCCAGGAGGCTGCAGATGCCAGCTCTTCCTTTAAGCCTTCTAAACTTACTACTAGAAAGAGCCTTATATTAGCAAAGTGTCCCCCGGCAGGGTGGGAACAAGTGTCTCTACTCCTCCAGCCCCCACCCTGGCCTCACGCTCGGGACAAGCAGGGTTGGAGCAGGTCAGAGTCTACATTTCTGAGGTTCCTCCATTCAGTCCTCTTTTTCTCCACATACTTGTATAAAACTGAAATAGTGGTGTGAATGAAATGTTGTGGTACTTTATATTTCTAGCGAGCTTACCTGACAGTTGTGCCCACTCTCTGATGGCACTGTAAACACCTCTCCTCTGCATGGCTGGGGATTACTGTGGTCATTCAGGTGGCAGCGAGTGTGTGACCCTTGTGGATTTGAATGCTCTGCCCTTCCTTCCACAGCAGCAGCAGGCGCTCCTTAGTCATCTCTCCCCCTGTGCAAACCTGTGCAGCCTCCAGCCCTGTCAGCCCCGTGACTTCGCCCACCAGCCCCAATGCCCTCTCTGCGACCAGTGAGAGTGAGTCTGTCTCAGCCACGGGAGAGGAGCTGACCTCTGAGGCAGGGGGAGAGGACAGCTATGAGAGCGAAGAGTCCTTAAAGGATGAGGAAGTGGATGAAGACCAGTCAGGGACAAGCTCTTCCGAGGATGAGGACGAGGACGAGGATGAGGAGGATGAGGAGGAGGACGAGGACAGGGAAGCGCCTCCACCAGCCTGCAACGGCCCCACCCCAGCCCCAGCCTCTCCTGCAACTGAGGTCAAGTCCCAGGAGGAAGCTGCCCTGAGCTCCCCAGCTCCATCTCTGGGCAGAGGTCAGACCGGGAAGGAGCATCCTTCCCCGGGGGATGTGGTCCTCCGTGCCCGTGCCTCGAGTGAGGGAGCAGAGCAGAGCAAAAGAGCAGCCTCCATCCAGAGGACGTCCGCTCCGCCCAGTAGGCCTCCACCACCCAAAGCCTCAGGCAGCAGGCCCTGCAGCGCTCAGGGCTCTGCAGAGGGTTTGCAGTGCAGCCCCAGGACCTCCTCGGACACCTCTTCCAATCCAGAAGCGCCAGAGACCAGTGCCAAGGAAGGCAGTGGCTGCCCGGGCCCAGAAGAGCCCCATGCCTCCTCCACCAAGAGCGCCACCCAGGCAAGTGGGGGCCTGGTTGGGCCTATTTCTACTTTGTTTGGTTTGCCTGTTTGTTTGTTTATATTTTTGGAGACAGGATGTCTCTCCATGTAGTTCCAGTGTCCTGGAGCTTGCTGTGTAGACCACCTGCCTCTCCAGAGTGCTGGGCTTAAACGCTTGAGCCATGGAACCCAGCTCTTACAGAAATACTTTAATATTGGCTTAAGCATAAGGTTTAAGGGAAAAGAACAGACAGACAGACACTTAAGAACACAGTGCATTTGAGGCCAGCCTGGTCTACGGAGTGAGTGCCAGGACAGCCAGCGCTATGCAGAGAAACCCTGTCTCGAAAATCCAAAAAAAAAAAAAAGAAAGTTGTCTTTTGTTTGTTTACATTTTGGTTTTGGTGTTGTTGTTGTTGTTTGGGGTTTTTTGTTTGTTTGTTTGTTGTTGTTTTTCAAGATAAGTTTTCTCTGTGTAGCCCTGGCTGTCCTGAAACTCACTCTGTAGACCAGGCTGGCCTCGAACTCAGAAATCCACCTGCCTCTGCCTCCCAAGTGCTGGGATTAAAGGCGTGCGCCACCACTGCCCGCCTACATTTTATTTTTTAAGACACTCACGCACCTCATAGCCCTGGCTGGCCTAGAATTCTGGAACTCACTCTGTAGACCAGGCAGGCTTCAAAGGCCCAATGTCCCTCCTGCCCCTGCCTTCCAAGTTCTGCTGTACAGGTGGTGTACCCCCATGCCTGTCTTCTGTTTGGGACTCTAGTCCTTTCAGATATCTTCACTGTAGTCAGATGCACTATACCCACCCCACCCCACCCCACCCCCAATCACTGTTTAGGGTCTCCACGTTTTCCTTGCCGGGCTGGGAACTTAGGTGGTGTGTGCAGTGCATCAGTGCTTGTACACAAGGCTCTGGAGGCCAAACCCAGGAGCAAGCAAACAACAAAACCCTTGGGTACTTTTTTTTTTTTAAATCTCAGAATGTTTAGAATATTTTTTATTTGTTTTGTTTTCTTTGAGACAGGGTCTTGCTGTGAAGCTCTGGCTAGCCCAGAACTCACTGTGTAGACCAGACTAACCTCCAACCCATAGAAACCCGGAGGAGACTCACCTGCCTCTGCCTCCTGAGTCCTGGGATCACAAGTGTGTGCCTTCACTCCTGGCTCGCCCGCCTTAGCCTGTTGGTTCTTAGACATATTACTTTATTCTCTGTGCACATGAGTGTGTGTTGGCGCACATGCATCGTGGCTTGGGTATGGAGGTCCAAGGACAGGCATCAGTCAGTCTCCTCCACTATGCTGTGCCTGCTGGGGTTTGAGCCCCAGTCATCAAGTCTGGCAGCGAGTATCTCTCCTCACTAAGTTATTTTGCAGCCCCCACCCCAAAATGTATTAAAGTTATGGGTTTTTCTATTTTATTATTTTTTTTTATTTTATGGATGTAAGTTTTTGCCTACATTTGTGTCTATGCACCACTTGCATGTGTGCCTGGTGCCAGAGAGGGCATTGGATGCCCTGGAACTGGAGTTACAGATGGTTGTGAGCCACCATATAGGTGCTAGGAGTCACACCTAAGTCCTTTGGACAATCAGCCAGTGATCTTAACTACTGAGCCATCTCTCCAGGCCCATGTTCAAGTCATATGGAAAGCAAAAAGAACTGGGCAGACCAGACGGGCCAGCAGGTAAAGTGCTTGCCACAAAACACTGTGTTCAATCCCTCAGACTTACTGTAGAGAAGAACTGACCCCTTAATCATCACCTGACACGGCACGGGTGTGCTCTTAACACACTCACACACATGCGTGTGCGCACACAAGCAAATAAACAAATGTATGAAATGTTGAAAAGTGGGATGGAGCTGGGTGTGCTGGCACATGCCTGGATTCCAGACACAGTAGCTGAGAGACAAAGGCGGGACGATCCAGAGTTCGAGGCCTGGTTGTTGTATAACACGATCCTGCCTCAGAAAGCACAGGCAGGCCGTGAGGATGAGGAAAAGCGTAAGAAACGGTGTGTGGGAGAGCAAGCACACAGTGGGCTGACAGGAAAGCACCACAGAATGGGCTGCCTCCAAAAATGGTCGTCCTCCCTTGATGTGGAGCTGAGACAGATGATCTGTGGTCGTGTGCACTGTAGAGGGGTCACAGTGAGAGGATGACCAGACAGCATGCGGATTCACTCACCAACCAGTCACTGAGCACGCCCATATTATATTCCTGGCTCTTCCCTAGAAAGTGGGCTAAGACAGTAAACAAGGCTTTGGGAGCTTGCTAAAAATCAGTTAGGTCCTTGCGAGACATAGATAAGCCATGGGTTTGATCCCTAGCCCTCTGTTAACCAGGCATGGTGGCACAGGCCTATAACACCAGCACCACACAGGTACAGGCAGTAGGATCAGAAGTTCAAGGTCATTCTCAGTTCTTTGGTGACTTTGAAGCCACTCCAGAGACCAAATGAGACCCTCTCCGGACAGATCAGATTAAAGGCACACACCTTTAACCCCAGCACTTGGGAGGCAGAGGCAGGCGGATTTCTGAGTTCGAGGCCAGCCTGGTCTACAGAGTGAGTTCCAGGACAGCTAAGGCTATACAGAGAAACCCTGTCTTGAAAAAAAAAAAAAAAAGTACTTCCTGTATAATCCTGAGGACTAGGGTTCAAATACCTCATCCACATAGCAATCTGGGAATCACATGGAGTCTGAGCCCCCAGCTCCAGGGAAGGCAGAACGGGGTGATGGGTAGACCACTGGGGCTTCCAGCCAAACCTAAAAACTGTGAGACTTGGATTTAGGGAGAAACTCTTTCTCAAAGACTGACTGAGTTGCTAGAGGCAGACATCTGAAACCCTCTTCTGACTCTACACGCACACACACTCATACACATGCATGTGTGTATACACACAGACACCAAAGAAACTATCATGCCTCTTGCCTCTCCAGCTCACTGACCACTTGTGGTTTAGGGTCACTTAGAAGTAAGAGCTGCAGTGTACTCCTGAGGACAGTCAGTCTAAAAGTGACCAGTCGTAGTTGAAACACTCCCGAGTAGATATGTATACAAGAGCCAGCCACACAGATCACAATCACAGGAGCACATCTGCAATCCAAAGACCTGACTTTCTGGCCTGCAAGCCATGACTCCTTCAAAATCTTTTCTCCTATTTTAAATTAATCTGTAAAACAATACAGAGAAGAGCTGAGAGAAGTAGTATCGGGTATTTGCCCTTTGTATTGTTTAAAAACCTGGGAAAGCATAAGGCCATGGAGACCCAGGGAGCTGAGCTTCTCTCGCTGGTAGAACTGCTGCCCTTGTGGGACCACAGTCCCGAGATTCACCTCGCAACAGATCCTGGAGAAAACACCAGCACAGCACCCCAGCCTCGGGAAGAAGTCTGGAGGCCTGGGGATACCGCTCAGTTAGATAGCGCGAGTCCAGCAAGCCCTCAGCTTCACTCCTCAGCAGCACACAGACTGAGCACGGTGACACACACCTGTAATCTCAGTACGTGGGAGGGGACAGGAAGATCAGCAGGGGAAGGTCTGCCAGCCACATAGCTAGTTTGAATGCTGGGATTACAAGCACCCCACTTTACCTGCCCAGTGTTCACATGGGTTCTCCCCAGCCTGTGTATACTTGGTTTAAAAAGTGATGTTACACAGAACATGCAAAACATACTCACACTCACACCTGCAGTGCAGCACAGTAAACTCAGGTGACCCAGAATGGTCATACAAAGCGGAGCCACAGATTACTCAGCTCTGGAGAAACACCTAAGCCGTCCTCCTAGGGAGAGGTGCCAACTCCTTAGAATGGCTGCTGCCAGTGTGACAGGCCAGTCCTCTGCACATCCTGCCACTGAGGCCGTGCATGGGGGCCGTAGCTCCTCCTGAGGTAACCCAGCAGCCAGTGCCATAGGCGCTACATGACTTACCACTGAAGAGAAAGAAGCTGAGGTTTAATGGCTCCTGAGGAGGCCAGCATCTTACGAACTGTGTGTTTCCCTCCCAGGTATTGACAAGTGAAAACACAGAATTCTGAAGAGAAACTGCCAAGGACCTAATCTCTGCCCAGAGAAGTTTCTCAAGCAGAAGGCCAAGGGTACAAGCCTCATCCAAGCCACGTTCTCAGGCAGTATGAGCACGCGCCCTCAGAGACCCACCCGCCATTGCTGGAGTCTGCACTAGCCTGAGGGAGGAGGGCACCACACACAGGGACTATTTTACCACAGGCTTGAGCAGTAATAACAGAAGCAGGGCTGTAATAATGCCAAAGAAAAGCTTCCATAGGCACGTCCACACATTCAGAGGACATGTGTCCAGCCAGCCACTCACTTGGCTGGCTGGACAGCCAAGAGTTAAAGCCGAAACATTTTTCACTACTAAATAAAATACGGTTTTGACTAACCTCGGAGTCTTGTCCTGAACAGCCATTTTCCACTTAGACAGGGTAATGATCTCTGCCCAGTTCAGAAGGCTTTAGTCACTCACCTGACCCCCAGTCACCAGTGTCCAGTGCTTTTCTGAGTGCTTCTCCATCCCAGTACACTCCTGCAGCAGCAAATACTGTGGGAAAGGACTGTCCCCCGGAGCCCCGCCATCTGTAGCCTGGTGCCCTGTGAATGATGGTCTGAACCGGATGGATGTGGCTATGAAAGACAGGGTAGGGTGGGGTGGGGTGGGAGGCACGGACAGGAATATGGCCGGGATGGCATTAATCACGGGGTTAAAGTCGGCTGCTGTCAGAGCAAACTTTTGTGAAAACACAGTGGCCCTGAAGCCCGTCTCTGCTCTGCCTTTGTTCTTGCTCATCCGTCCCGTTCCCTCCCGCTACTCCCCACCTTTGGTATTTTGAAACAGGGTCTCATGTAGCCCTGGTTGGCTCGGATCCTTCTGCCCCTGCCTCCACATGCTAAAATGACAAGTGTGTGCTGCTGCGCCCAAGCCTCCCTTTGCTATCAGTACGGTTGACAGGTCACACCAGTCATTCCTAAGCATGCAGTGAGACCCTCCCATGTGCTAAGTACAGAGTCACAGTGCCGGCGGCGGTGGGGATGCTGAGCAGACCTGCTTTAGAGGAGAATGCACGGTGAATGAACGCTGGTGAGAAATTACTCAAGGTTAAACATGAAGGACAGGAGTCCCGCCCTGTCACTCTCTGGAGCTGACTACAGAGGGAACCTTAGTAATCCGGACCGTCTGGCTGCAGGAGAGGAATGGAGGGGATGAAGACATAGAGGATTACCCTTGCAGGTAGGTGGTTCATACAGCTGCTGGAAGAGCAGCTAGGCACAGGAAAGACAAGACCAACCAGCTTGGGGAATCCACTGAGCGGGAGAGATCTGCTGCCCAGCCTCAGCTACGGCAGGCCCTGCCTGGCCGCTATGTCCTCTCTAGATCCATGTACGCTGGAGAAAGAACCTGCTCGTTCCTTTTGCATAGTGTGCCCTTCTGACAGCAGGGACATGGAAATGGTGCCTGCCACTACTAGGGCAGGGGACAACATGACATGGTGTCTATGTTGACAGGAAGGTGGTGGGTTGGGAGCGAGGAGGGCCTCTGATAGTAATTATGAACCACCATAATTTTTACTGTTCTGAGGGTCATTCGATGGGTGTGTACATGGGTGGAGGCTCATCCAACTGTACAGCACTATTAAGGACTGTTTATTGTACATCAATCATGTCCTGAGCTGTAAACACTAATTCTAGAGGGCCCACAGTCCCCTAATGCAGGACACAAAGAATTTGAGGCACACATAGGATTTTCCAGTAAGTGCATCCACACAGGAGCTGGGGTTCTATGTTTATTATATCTGGGAGTGAGTTTTCCATCCTACTTTTGTGTACAGTATACTGTTATCCATCAAGAAAATGCTTCCTTAATCAATACTTCCCAAACCCTTTGATACACAGGAAGCTCTGAGTGCAGACGAGGCAGCCTCTATCCTGCAGATGCCTCCGTAGGACAGTCCTTCCTGGCCCTGTGATGAATGTGTAGGCACACACACAGGGGCCACCAGGCCCTGTGATGGTTGTG
>JADRCC010157575.1:0-14352 GCA_019843855.1 Hylomyscus alleni
TCAACTTACAGATTCCAAAATTTAGACTTAATTGAAAGCTTACATGGTATTAGAAGACCATTTCCTCCACATTCCTGTGCTTTTATAATATGAAATTTTTATGATAAAAGTTATTCTTCGTTTTACTGACTTATGCTCAGAGATTTGTTGTTCTTAACCTAATAAATCCAGAAGTTCAGGGACTTCACAGCCAGATTGTTGGGAGCCCTTATGTCTACGAGACAAATGCTTGTGGAAGGTTCCAACTTTCAGATCCTATGAATGTGCTAAGCCCCATAATTTCTGTCTGGAAAATTCATTCTGCGTTACTTGGTGAATGTCATGTTTAGCTTCAGTTGTGAGCTTAACAAATCCGGGAAGAAGGAGCCTCAATTAAAAAAAATTCTTCCATCAGGTGGCCAGTGGGAATGTCTATGGGGGCATTTTCCATTTGGAGTGTTTTGCCTGTATGTATTTCTGCAGAATATCAATGTACTGCCTGTAAAGGCCAGAAGACAGCATCAGATTCACCATATAGACTGCCATGTGGGTGCTGGGAACTGAACCTCTGCAACAGGTCCTCTGCAAAGGCAGCCTAGATTCTTAATTTCTGAGCCCTTCTCAGCCTCCCGCTGCCACCCCCAATCAGGTATTTCCTTGTTTGCTGATTGATGTAGAAGGATCCAGCCTACTGTGAGAGGTAGCAGTCCTAAGCAGGGGCACCTGGATTGCACAGGAAAAGTCGCAGAGTATAAGGCCAGAAACAAGCCAGTAAACAGACTCTTCTGTAGTCTCTATTTCAGTTACTGCCTCCAGATTTCTGTTTGAGTTATTGTTTTGACTTCCCTCAGTAGTGGACTGTGATCTGCAAGTGTGAGTCAAATAGACAGATCCTCTCCTTTCTCAAGTTATTGTTGCTTTTGGTTATAATGTTTATCACAGCAACAGAAGGCAAAATATGACAGTGAACATTTCCATTTTTAGAAGTTATTTCTGTACTCAAGGAGAAACCTTTTCCTTTTAAACATCCAATCATGCCAATTGTCTTAGTTTTGACCTTTCCTACATTATGCTAAGCACAATAAGCCAGACACAGAGACAACTACTGCATGATCTCACATATATGTAGAATCTCATAAAGTCAAACTGAGAGTAACAATGTGAAGAATGCTTAATAGAAATGGATGGGGGTTGGGAAAAGGGAAATGTTGGGCTAAGATTACATACTCATAGTTAAGACATCAATATGTTCTGGAAATCTATTATACAGCTTGATGGTGAGCTAATAATGTATCACATATTTGAAATATGCTGAGAGAATAGTTCTCAAATTCTTTTCAGACATACAAAATGTAATTGTGAGGTAGTGGATGTATTAATTAGCCTGATTATAGTAATCAGTTCAATATATACATATATATATATGGTAGCATATATTATATAACATTTACATATATGCATATGTATATAATTTTTACTTGCCAATACCCCAATAAATCCAGGGTTAAAAACTAAAAGAAGCAATCCTCTGAGGGATAAACCAGACTAAGTCTTTGGGTTAATAACATTAAGGCCTTTCAACTAGTAATTAAAGTATGTGATTCCAAGTCCTCTGATTACGTTGCTCACTCTTTTCTGAATACACTACACACAGTTCCCAAAGTTCCTTGTTACATATGGTGTCTGCCTCTGAATACACATATTTCTGGTTTGGTCTATTTGGTACAGTGCAATTTTTACCTTTGTTGCATTCAAAATGAATCTTCCATTAAGGTAGTTTACAAATTAGAATGAGGTAATTTTTCTTAATCTAGTATCAAGTGCCAGTGATTTTTAATCAACCTTATGGCCCTAGAGATCTACTGGGTGGAGGTTTAGGGACACATTTCATTCGTTATTGAGTTTTATATTTCCTTATGCTCCTACTTTTGAAAATCATTATAGTTCCTCAACCTGTGGCTTGTATGGATTTACATACATAATCAGAAACTCACAAGTAGATTTTTTTCCATTTGTTCATCACTTGCTTCTGACTTTCTAGGAGAAATTTAATGATAAACTCAATCAGAAACTACGTTTAAACCCAATTAACCTTCTTGCTCTGGGATTACTACTCTTATCTAGATTCGTTATGAATATAAGTTCTATTTGTACCTCTGCTCTGGCTTCTGTTTAAATACTGTTGACAGCACTTACATTTCTCTCTTATCCAGTCCCACATTTCTGCTCTTATGGAAAACGAGAAAGACTGAAGGTATTAAACAAGGCATTCAGTGAGATTTATGGCTGTTATGAATTCAGGGCTAGCTAGTGAAGTACAAGCATGTTAGTAAACGGTCAACAGTGAGATCTCGGATAATGTCACCAGCTGGCCCATTCTAGTTGACTATTGCCTTTAACTGAGCTCTGGGTAAGTATGCTTGCAGTATGGCTTGTTTAGTCAGCATTATTTTCTGGTTGTGTAGTTTTCTTTTTTGTGTGAAATGGTACAGCCAGAGAGCCTCTGAGAATGCTGGGCATTAAGTATATCTTAGTGGTAACCCTTTTGACTGGAGCCTGATTTGATTCAGTGGAAAATAACTCCAGTGCACCAGACATACAGTTCATTTAATGAGCTCCATGATGTTAATACACTAGTGTAAACCTGGTGAAGATAATAATTTGACTTCTAATGAGATTTCCGATCCTCATCCTGCTATGAAAGATCTGTTTATTTTTAAATGGGTCCAGAATGCATCAGGTTAATTAGACATAAGGAAATTGTCAGTTGTATATCACAATAAAATTATAAACATTTGACCCTGTCTAGGACTCAGTTTACGTTTCTGTAAAGTGAGCAAGCTGCACCTAGGCCCTGAAGCTGTGAGCCTCTTAGTGCAATAATATATCATATAACAACATTTCAGTCAAGAAGAGACTGCGTGTATATGACAGTGGTCCCATAAGATTACAGTGCAGCTATCATAATGTCAAAGCACAATATACAACTCTCATATTTGTAGTGATAATGCTATAAAACCTCACAGCACTGCCAGTCATACAAAACCATACATACAATTCAGATTATTTGATAATGGTGACAAATGCCCATTACTTGTTTGTATATCTAAAATGCCATAATTTTATCATTATTTTAGAGCACACTCTTACTTATGGAAAATGTCTGCTTAGAAAGTGCCCTTTCATGTTAATCCAGCATCAGCTTCAAACATCTCATGCTTATGGGATTGCTTGGTTGTATTAAGAGGCCAGGTTAATGATTCACAAATACCATCCAGGTTTATGTAAACAGACACAGATGTTGGTCCAACAATGAAATAACCTAATGACAAATTTCTCAGATTGTATCTCTGCTGTTAAACAACTCATGACTGTATTTTATTTGTCATCTAGGACATCACCCATTTTTAGGACGTGTTATTTAGAATAGAGATGAATTTGTATGAGTTGTTTCCATTGTGAATGGTATCGCCCTGTTAAAAATCATGGCTCCACAAAACCATGCGTGATTCAAAGTCATATCTTTCAATGTCTTACAAGCAAGACATTGACTGCTTGATGTTCCTAGTTTTTCTCTATAATGTTTGTATAGGATTTTTGTATGTTATTGATGGTGTCTCCTTTTTGTGCTAAGGGACGAGCATATTACTTATTACAATACAGAAGATTCTATAAGCCTGAGTTCCTTAAATTCAGGCTTCTACAATGCAGCTCACGTCATGTGCGGATGGCATTTGGCTGACCTTTCATAACTCTGTAAGATTTTGGAATTCAAAGTTGTAAAAGCATAGACACTCTGGTTATTGTTATTACTGTGAGTAGTAAATTTGCTTTCATCTCTAATCTCACATTTTCACCTGTATCCATAAAATTATGCTAGCCTAAGTTGTTAATTGGCAAATGGATGAATCTCAGATCATTCACAGCTCTCTACAACTTTAGTCACATTTACTGTCCTCTTTTTTTTAACATCATACCATTTAGCCTTCGAATAATGTAGTTCCAAATGCATTCTTTTGTGTAATTGCTTTATGTGCTAATTTTGTCTCCCACCTAAATTCTAGGCATCAAGACCAAGAATCTTGCTGGTAATTGTTGTTTATACAGTAACAGCTGGCACAAGTGTGGGTACCATAGGTAGGGCTTGAAATGTATTTTGTGGTTGACCAGCAGAGTTAACTTACTCCATTAGTGTTTGCCATTTCTTGCCTTGGATTTCTTATGATAAATGCCAACTATAGATTTAGTCTCTGAGAAATAGAAAAGCGCTAATGAGAGAGGAAGAAGCTGTTTGTTTTTTGGACAGTTAGGATGCAAGATATAGATAGGCATTCCTTAATCAGTTGGACATCATTGACTAAGGGGTCAATTAAAAATGATTTTGAGCCCCACATTTCACAAGATATCCAGCTAGGTCTGTTTTTTTGGGTTGCTAATAATATTTCATCTGTTAAACAACCAGAATGAGTCTATGATTTTAATAGACTTTCATACTTTTGAGAAGTCATCTATACACAAATGGTAAATCTTTGACATTTGATACTGCTTTTATTTTCTTAACTATCCCATTATATATAATATATATTTAAATTAGAAATATAAATATTTATAGATATATTTTCACTATGCTCTTTACTCTATTTAATGGTCTAGATTATTTGATGATTTAAATAATTTAGTTTTCCATAGCAAAATATGGAGGGTGAAAACGTTTTTTACTTTTGGTGTTAAATGACTAGAACGCAGTGTTCTGTGTTTTGGGTCTAACTCTGACTGAGCATGTACTCCCTGCCCTCATAACACTCACAAAATTGACTTCTATTTCTTCTCTCTTTTCTTCTTTTCCCCCTGTCTCCTCCTTTCTTCCCCCTCTCCCCTCCTTCTCTTCTTTCACTTTTCTACTGCTCTTTTGTTTAAAATAGATGGCACCACAATCAGTTCTATCTTCCAGAGGGCAACTGAACTCGGTGGGCAGGTGTGCTATGGCTATCACTTGCTAACTTTAACTTTATGAAATTTGCATTTTCCAACTTAGATTTTTCACTTCTGGCTATCCCTTCTCAATTTGAAAAAGTATTTCCCTTTTGAATTTGAGTATGCTGCCACCATGTGGTTGCCAGTTATTTGCTTTTCGTGGGCTCCTAACTCAAACTTGAGGCTGTTTAGAGAATATGTCAGTCAGGGTAGGGTAGGGTAGGGTAGGGTAGGGTAGGGTAGAGTAGGGTGTGTGATGCCCATTAATAGGTGAAGGTACCGAGTATGAGGTGGAGTAGGAGTTAATTTTCATAGGCTGTTAGGAAGACATTGAAGAACAAAAAATGGGCTATAAAATGTGGACAGAAGAAAAAAAAGTCTGAGTCCCACATAATTAGGAAATAATACAGTGGAGGAACAAGTAATTAAAAAGAAAGGAGAAAGAAAAAAGAAAGAAAGAGACACAATTAAGGGAATCGGATCACTGAAACTACTATCTTTTTGTCTTTTTCTTGTCAATGTGCATGTATGTATGTGTGTGTTTGTGTGTGCATGTTCATGTATGAAAGAGTGCATACCTGTGTGTATGTGTGCCTATGTGTGTGTGTGTACCTGTGTATGTGTGTGTGCCTATGTTCATATATGTATGAGTGTGTGTGTGTGTATACGCAGGGGTGAAGTTCAGTTGTTATTCCTTGGTAGGCATCCACCTTTAGTTTTGAGACATGTTCTTTCACTTGTCTGGAGCTGGCTTTGTAGGATGGGATAGTTGGGATGAGGTAAATAGGTAGGAAGTACAAATGTGCGCTTCCTATTTTCCATTGCTAAGGCCAGAGTTGAAGAGTAAGCAGACTGAACATGCAGCTCAGTCACTGAAGTGCATTGTCAGGACATGGATGTGCTTTTCTATGGAAAGCACAAGGCAAAGCCTGATCCTGGTAGTAGAATGAGTTAGGGAAAAGGCCAAATTTTATTTATTTTTTCCATAATTTACATTACATCCCAGTCTTATCCCTACTTCCCTCCTCTCTTCCCAGTCCTGCTCTTACAAGTTCCTTACCCATTACTACCTCCCCTTCTCCTCAGAGAGGGGGAAGGCCCCCATAGGTACCACCTCACCTTGGGATATCTAATCCCATGAGGACTAAACCACTTTCTCTCCCACTGGAGTCCAATAAGGCGGTCCAGGTAGGGGAAGGGGATCCAATGGCAGGCAACAGAGTCAGAGACAGTCACCACTCCAATTATTAGGGGACACACATGAAGACCAAGCTGAATATCTGCTACAAATGTAGAAAGGGTGGGTCCAGCCCCTTGCATGCATTTGGGTTGTTGGTTCATTCTCTGTGAGCCCCATGCTCCCAGGTTAGTTGACTCTATGGATCTTCTTGTGGTGTTCTTGACCTCTCCAGCTCACTCAATTCTATCCCCTACTCTTCCACAAGACTCCTCAAGCTCTACCTGATGTTTGGCGGTGGGTCTCTGCATCTGTTTCTATTTGCTGCTGGATGAAGTCTCTCAGGAGAAAGTTCTGCTAGGCTCCTGTCTACAAGCATAATAGAGTATCATCAATAGTGTCAGGGGTTGGCTCTGTACCATGGGATGGGTCTCATGTTGGGTCAGTCACTGGTTAACCATTCTCTCAGTCTCTGCTCCATCTTTACCCTTAAGGATCTTGTGGGCAGGACAAATTTTGTGTTGAAGGTTTTGTGAGTGGGTTGATGTATCCATCCTTTCACTGAGAGTCCTGCCTGGCTACAGGAGGTGGCCATTTTAGTCTCTAAATCTCCAACTGGTAGGAATATCAGCTAGGGTCACCCCCATAGACTCCTTTGTAATCTCTCTCATCCCAGGTCTCCAGATAGTCCCAAATATATCTCCTACTGGGAATGCCAGGGCCAGTAAGTGGGAGAGGGTGGGGTGTCGAGCAGGGGGAGGGGTGAGGGAACAGGGGCTTGTTCTTGTTGTTGTTTTTTTGGGTTTTATTTTTGGAGGGGAAACTGGGAAATATGACATGTAAATAAAGAAAATATCTAATAAAAATATCTTTATTAAAAAAACAGATATCCCCTACTGGTTTTCATTCTCACTCCCTGCCCTCTCCTGTCCCCCTTCCCCCTACACCTAATCCCTGTCCTCCTAACACTCTTTAACTCCTCTCTCACTCATTTCCCTCTCTCCATCCACCTCCACTAACTATTTTGTTTCCCTTTCTAAGTGAGATTCACACATCCTCCCTTGGGTTCTCTTTATTATCCATTTTCTTTGAGTCTGTGGATTGCAGCATGGTTATTCTCCTCTTTATGGCTAATGTTCAATTATAAGTAGGTACCACCATATTTGTCTTTCTGGGTCTGAGTTACCTCACTCAGGAGGATATTCTCAAGTTCCACCCATTTGCTTGCAAGTTTCATGACGTCTGTCTTTGTTTTTAATAGCTGAATAGCATTCCATTGTGTAGATGTACCATATTTCTGTATTCATCCTTCAGTTGAGGGACATCTAGGTTGTTTCCAGTTTCTGGCTATTACAAATAAAGCTGCTATGAACATAATTGAGCAAGTGTTCCTGTGGTATAGTGGGACATCTTTGGGTATATTCTCAGGAATTGTATAGCTCAGTCTTGACTTAGAACAGTTATTAAGTTATTTAAGTGCATTTCAGCCATTCAAGATTTCTCTCTTAAGAAATCTCTGTTTATCTCTGTATCCCAATTTTTAATGGGTTATTTGGGTTGTTGGTGTCTAACTTCCTGAGTTCTATATAATTGTGGCTATTAGCCCTCTGTCAGATATGGAGGATTATTAGTGAAGATCTCTTCCTACTCTGTGGGCTGATGTTTTGTGCTATTGCTGGTGTCCTTTGCCTTATAGAACCTTTTCAATTCCACAAGGTCACACTTATTGTTGATCTTAGTATCTGTTCAGGAAGTTTTCTCCTATGCCAAGACGTTCAAGGCTACTCTCCATTTTCAGTATTAGTGTATCTGGTTTTACATTGAGGTCTTTGATCCACTTGGAATTGAGTTTTGTGCAGGGTTATAGATATGGTTCTATTTGTATTCTTCTACATGCAGACATATAGTTGTACCACCACTATTTGTTGAAAATACTTTCTTTTGGACTGAGAGATGGCTCAGTGGTTAAGAGCACTGACTGCTCTTCCAAAGGTCCTCAGTTCAATTCCCAGCAACCACATGCCCTTTTCTGGTGTGTCTGAAGACAGTTACAGTGTACTCATATAAACAAATAAACAAATCTTAAAAGGTGTGTAAAAAAAAGAGTAATTTCTTTTTTCCATTATATGATTTTAGCTTCTTTGTCAAAAATCAAGTGGGTTTATTTCAGGATCTTTTATTCAATTCCATTGACAGACATGTCTGTTTCTATACTAATAACATGTAGGTTTTTTAAAAAAGATTTATTTATTTATTTTATGTGTATGAGTACACTGTAGCTGTACAGATGGCCATGAGTAATCATGTGGCTGCTGGGAATTGAACTCAGGACCTCTGCTGTCCTGTTTGCTTCCTGTTTGCTCTGGCCTGCTCTCTCTGGCCCCACTTACTCCTTCCAGCGTTAAGACACTGTAGCTGTCTTTAGACGCACCAGAAGAGGGCGTCAGATCTCATCACGGATGGTTGTGAGTCATCATGTGGTTGCTGGGGTCCGAACTCAGGAACTTCGGAAGAGCAGTCAGAGCTCTTACCCGCTGAGCCATCTTGCCAGCCCAAACATGTAGTTTTTATTACTATTTCTCTGTAGTACAGCTTGAAATCAGGGATGGTGATACCTCTAAAAGTTCTTCTATTGTACAGTAATGTTTTAGTTATCCTGTTTTTTTTTTTTTCAAATGAAGTTGAGAATTGTTCTCTCAAGGTTTGTAAAGAATTGTGTTGGAATTTTGATGGGAATTGCATTGAATCTGTAAATTGCTTTTGGCAAGATAGCCATTTTTACTGTGTTAATCCTAAAGATCCATGAGCATAGGAGCTCTTTCCATCTTTGGATATCTTCTTCAATTTCTTTCTTCAGGGACTTGAACTTATTGTCATACAGGTCTTTCACTTGCCTGGTTAGAGTTACACCAAGGTATTGTATATTATTTGTGGCTATTGGGACAGGTGTTGTTTTCTTAATTTCTTTATTGTCCCATTTATCATTTGTATAAAGGAAGGGTACTGATTTTTTTTTCTTGTTTGTTAAACCAAGCTTTATTGATAAAATGGAATTCGGAATATCTTCCTAGGAACAGCAGCGGGCCCAGCCAATCGTGATAGAAAAAAAGTGTGGCGGCCTCCGACTGCATAGGAAGCTGCTGCTTACCAATTAGTAATTAAATGTAAGAACTCATAGAGGTGCAAGAGCATCAAGGCCTGTTAGTCCAAAATTGATAGATACTCTCGTGAATATACAGGATCAGCTGCAATACTCTTGGCTACGAGGAGAGGGCATCCTAGAGACAGGTGAGAGGGATGGCTGTATCAACAAGCCAGTCCTTGCCAGAACACAGAGACAGTTTCCATAGACCCTGGGTGTACAGCTGTGTAAGCTTTTGTAATTCTTCATAATTGTGTGCACATGAGCACCCAGCTGTGTGCTGCTGCTTTCCCTGTCCCAACCAAGTACAAATACAGCAGGACTTGGTGTCACACAACAAGTCAAATTTCCTTTGTCATTGATAGTGATTTTAAAGCAGTTCATAATTAAATATGAGCACTTTGTACAAGGACAATTACACTTTACAAAAACCAAAATCATACAACAAAAATTGCTGGAGTCTGATTTACAACATGAAATCATGCTTACATAAGTCTCAAATTTACAATAAAAAAAGAAAATCCATTCTGGGCTAGCCATTCCATCGCTGAAGCTGCAGTCCTCACCCATGTCAGACCCCTTCCTTAAAGTCGATGATGGGTGGTAAAGGCTCGGCAAGGATGAGCTCTCCTTTGGAGTCGGAGGTGAATCCAGAGCTGGATGAGCAGCTTTACCACATATCATCAGTTGATGCAGAATCAGTGTCGTCATTTTTGTAAGGGTTCAGTCTATTGTAAATGGTTTCAATTACATTCTGCTTGCTTGCCAATTTACCCCCTGGTGGGAGGCTGGGGATGTTCTCACTAGCTAACGTGCGCATCACATGAACTAAGTCAGGAACGCCTTTCCCCTGCTTCTTTATGATTTCTTCTACTCTGCTTTGCAGGTACTTGTCCAGCTCTGCCTCCTTCTTTACTGCTTCTACTGAGACTTTAGGTGCATTTGGAAAACACTTCAAAATCACACTCATATTGTCTCGACTTCCCTTATACAAACAGGTGTCGACTTTCTCATTTCTCATTGCAAACTTTCTCAAGGTCATCAGTGACTTCAAGTCTGGATCTCACAAAATCACAGAGCTCTTCGTTTCCCATGACATCCCAGATACCATCACATGCAATAATGATGAACTGATCATCTTCTTCAGACCTTTCAATATCATGGACTTCAGGCTCTGGTGAGACAAGCTGCTCTGTGGGACCTTTTCCATGGACACATTTGTAATCAAAATCCCCAAGGGCCCTCCATACAGCCAGAGAGCCATTGACATGCTGGATCATCACCTGCATTCTGAATTTGTTCTTTTTCCAGCGGATTACTTGGTTTGTGGTCTTGTGTGAAGAAGTGAACTTTTCTATTCCTACAAAGTAAACCTCTCGAGTCTCCACAGTTAATGAAATAAGTATGTTGGGGAGAAATTAAGACACCCACAGCTGTTGACCCACTTCTATCTGCACCATGTTTCTTCTCCGACATAACTCTCATGTGTTCGTCATTCTCCAGAAAACCTGTTCTGATTCCATTCTTTACATTTTCCACAGAGGGTGCTCCTGCAGACCCTTTAAAATCCTGGCTATTGGTGATGTGATCTAACAAGTGCTCACAGCAGTATTTGGCAACTGAAAAACCAGCATGCCCATCATATATAGCAAAGAATGACCATGTCTCAAGTCTGCTAGGCAAACCGATCACAGCTGTATGTGCATCCTCCATTTCAACTTGCCAGCCTTGCATGCTGCTTAGGCCACATCACAACCCATTCCCCTGCCCTTGGGCATTATGCTTTTCCATCTTTGTCTTGTCTTAAAAATGCTCCCATTATGACTTGATCCTCTAGGTAATCTGCAACTAATCCAACAGCAGCTGTGTATCGGAAGTCCAAGAATCTAGTAGTTGCTCAGTTCTCTAAGGCTAGATGTTTAATCTGGTCTTCTGTAGAAGTAGGCCCCAACAGACGTGTGCTTCAGAGGTTCAGTCCATTGTCATCAAGGTGGAAGCATGGCAGCATCCAGGGCAGGCAGTGGCACCTTGGTTTTATGTTTTGTTTTGTTTTGTTTTTTGAGTCAATTTTGTATCCAGCTACTTGGCTGATGGCGGTTTTCAGCTGTAGGAGTTCTCTGGTAGTATTATTTTTGGTGTCATTTATGTATGCTATCATATCATCTGGGAATTATGATAGATTGACTTCTTTTCCAGTCTGTATTCCCTTGATTTTATTTTATTTTATTGCTCTGGCTAGAACTTCAAGTACTATATTGAAGAGATATGAAGATTGTGAATGTCTTGTCCATGATTTTAGTGGAATTGCTTTAAGTTTCTCTCCATTTAATTCAGTGTTGGGTATTACCTTGCTATATATTGTTTTTATTGTGTTTATATATGCACCTTGTATCCCTGACCTCTTCAAGACTTTTAACATGTAGGGATGTTGGATTTAGTCAAAGACTTTTTCAGCATCTAATGAGATGGTTATGTAGTTTTTTTTTTCTTTCAGTTTGTTTAGGTGATGAATTGGAACCATAAATTTGAATTTCAAATGCCCAAGTTCTGAAGAACTTGAGAAACACCCCCAGTGCTCAGTCATAGATGCATGGTGGTCCATGCTGTGGCTTCAACCTCCAGTTCAAGCTCTCTCAGCTGTCATCCTCTTTATGAATATTTTAAAAATCCCTTTTCTTCTAATACCCCATCAGAGTCTAAGGAATTCTAACAGGTGTTCTTGCCCTATCTCATCAGATACCATGTTACACCAACTCTACTGCTTTCATACAGCCTGTGTTGAAAACGCTACAGGACTTGCTGTTTTCTCCTTTATAGAGCGAAGCAAGACAGGTTCATCTGCTCTCAGGTTTCCTCCTCACCTATAGTGTTTTCTTACTCTGGGGCATGGCCCATCAGGACGGGTTACCTTCACTTCTTCCCAAATTTTGGCTTCAGGCTGAAAGTTCTGGTTCCGTAATTCAGTATAATTAAATAAGTATTAGGTGACTTAGTGACAATGATTATATTTAAGTTGCAATTCAGATGCACAAGAATGTTTCTGTTATAGCCTAGCCAGTGTGGAGCCCCATTTCTCCAGGGAGTGTGAGATTTGAGATTGTGACTGAGTGACTAGAAATCGTTTGATTTTTCGCTTATCTACTGTCATTCACACTGGAGTCCACTGAGAGAGAGGTTTACTGTCGTATGTCACTTTGTGGCTACATCTGTGCGTGATAGCAACAATAGTCTTGAAAGCATATAGAACCAGCCCAAACTAGTTTCTTGTCATTGGAGGGAGTGAAAGAACAAAAGACTAAGTCCTTGGTATGTCCCTTCACAGGCATTGGAACCTATGAAAATATGAAAAATAATATAACCCTCAATGAGTTGGGTGGAGGTAGACTCTAATCAGGATACAATTCTGATTAGACTTTACCTCACCCGACTCATGCGTTGCTCCATGAGCTGTCCTCACTCCAGTTTGCTTTTATTGTCATACTACTCAGCTCCTCTAGTCTTTGGTAGTGACATTGCTCCCCAAACACTGAACACTGTAACATCTTTGGTTAGCCTAAAGAGATTCTACATAGACTCACTCAACTACTTCCTAACGTCATAGGGGTAAACTCAGGAATTTTAGAGGCCTCACACACATTTAGAGTGGGAAACAAGCTGAAGTTTAAATTCAGCAACAGATGCTCAACTTTGCAAGTAGTTACAAATATATGGCTTGATCATTGATTTTTAGCAGACGAACAGAATTGGACAGGTTCATATTTTTAACTGGGCCATCACCTGAGTGTGTTGTATCTGGAAGGACCACATTATTTATTAAACTGTGTGAGGCTTCTGTGATTATGCTATAGATAGGCAGAGGTCTCCAGAGTCAATTGGGGTTGTCGAATCACATTCAATGAATGGCCCAGTGTCTCAATTGAAGAAGCCTGCTATTGAAGGACTCCCCAGGAGTAATCAATTAAAAGCAGTAGCATTAAACAGCTAACGGTGCTGGCAAATCAATAGTGGCAAGGCAAAGAAACAATTCCCTGCAATGATTTCTATGCAAATTCTGATTCTTGTACCTAATGACATTAGGATTCACTAATGACATATAATTCAAAGAAGTCCTTCTTTCTCAGTTAAGCGTGAAGCACATTTTTGCCCCTGCAACCTTGACATCCACTTGGGATGCTGGCTTTCACTGCTGGGAAGTAATAGATTAAGTCAAGGCAACCCAACTTTCTGTTTATCTCCTGTGGGAGAGATGGTGAGATGACAGAAGGAAAGCTTTTCTGGAGTTTGGCATGGGCTCCTGAAAAGGCCTGAATTGATCATTAACTCATTCATTCATTCATTCATTCATTCACTGAGTACTGAGCATTTTAACTGCTTCCTTATCAAATATACCAATAGCTCACTTCAAACTGTTTTAAGACTTTCTCCACATTCTACATCGACTCCCCAATATTAAATTTTATAATAGGTGTGGATTTTACAAAATAAGAAGTGAAGTAAATATATTTTTACATGCACCACATGTGATTAAATCTTTTACCAAACAATATACCCAATCTATATTTCATGGAGAATTCAATCTCAGCCTTTACTGAAGTCCCCTGGCTCATGCTAAATACTGAATTTCTTGAACTTCACAGTCTTCAGCTTGGTCACTACCGTTGGTACATTCCTTGCCCAATTCTGTATGGTCTCTTCAAGGTTATAAGATCTGTTGATTTTTGGATCAAGTTTAAATGTAGGGGTTGTGGCAACTCAGATGCCCCTCGACCAAAGAGTGGATACAGAAAATGTGGTTCATTTACAGAATGAAATACTACCCAGCTATTAAAAATGAGGATGATATGAATTTTTCAGGCAAATGGATGGAACTAGAAAATATCATCCTGAATGAGGTAACCCAGATCCAAAAGGACATACATGGTGTGTACTCACCAATATGTGGGTATTAGCCAAAAAGTTCAGAATACCCATGATACAACTCACAGATCACATGAGACACGCTCAACAAGAAGAAAGGCCCAAGTGTTGATACTTCAATCCCACTTAGAAGGTGGAACAAAATAATCACAGTGGGCAGAGG
>JADRCC010157609.1:0-15556 GCA_019843855.1 Hylomyscus alleni
TTTTTTTGAGACAGGGTTTCTCTGTGTAGCCTTGGCTATAATTGTATTTTAAAGACAATGTTTGCTCTTAAAAATACTTATAATATATTGAAAACTTAGAGTGTGGTAAAGTGAGATAACTTACGTTACAGAGAGACTCTTTCCGCACATGGGGGCTGACTGAAAGGGGAAACACGCTTTAGAAGTGTGTCTCTTACTTGAATTAAGATGGTTTAGTCCTCAGGTCAGTTAGGTGACCCAGCAGCTCAACGTACTACTACACGAGCCCTGCAACCTGAATTTGTTCTCAAGAACCTAAATAAAGGTAGGAAGCTTTTGAATGAGAACCCTATAATGGTACTCAAGCCGTGGCATGCATGCCCCCACATACTTCATGTATATGCAAGTAAAAATTAATTTTAAAAAAACTAAAGTTTTGTTTATAATGAAATGTTTAGGAGCAGATTTATAAACTCTGTTCTGCCTCCTCCAGTTTCCATCCTCATGTGTGTAGAGGTAACGTGTTATCTACAGGAGCCTCTTCCAACCTTGTACTAGAGCAGCTTCACTTCAGATGTTAGCCTAGGAGGTACTGAAGTCTGGTGACCCTAAGTTGTTCCTTTGACAGTTTGGACCATAAGATCCTGCTTTGGGACTTGTGTGACCTTGGGCAAGACATTCTCCTTGAGTCTCAATCTCCATGCCTAAAATATTTGGGTCGTAATTATTTCTGACTCACAGCTTTCTGAGAATTAAATAATATTTAGAAAGCTATTAAATTTTGCCTATTTTATTTTAGTCTAAGACAATAATAAAAAATGTAATCTAGCTTGTAGAATTCTTATATCCTGAAAGATACATTATAGTTCAAGACAGTCTATTTCATCTGTTGCAAGTTAGGTTTCCAGAAAGTATAGAATGGAGAAATTCAGTATAGAATGTGTGCATCTATAGGGGATGGGGAAGATGTGCAGTACACTCGGGCAATGTCAGGTCGTAAAGGAGACCAAGAGCCGACTCTGAGGCAAGGCTATCATAGAACCCCATAGGAAATATGAAGACTAGGCTTGGGAATTGTTTTGAGGAGGGATATTGGCTGGCAGGGAGGAAGATAATTCTAAGAATCTAAACCTTAGAGAAAGCTAGGCAATGTGGTGTGAGCCTGTAGTCATGGCCTCTGAGGAAACTAAGGCAGGGCAGCAGGTAATCATGGAAATCAATGCCAACCTATGCAGTATAGTAAGACCCTGTCCTTAAACACACACAGACTGCACACACCAGGTTAGGGGGATAAACCTTAGTGACTTGGAGAATGTGATCAGAATACTAAAGTTGGAACTCAATGTTTGTGGGGGAAGATCAATTAATTTAGTTTTAGATATATTTGAAAAAGAATCACAGAATTTGCATTTCTTCTACAAGGCATTGATATTTAAACCATATTGGGAAGAATTGAATTCAAGTAATTTGTACAGATAGTAAGGAGAAAAGCTGAAGTTCAAATTAATTACCTTTTTGGCTTCTGTGCTATAGAGGAGGAGAAGTCTTTTACTAAGTTGTTTTGTTTTTAACTTATGGCCTAACTTCTCATTTTCCAAGTTTTGCTATTTTGCCATTTAAGTTTTTTTTTGTCCTTTTCAATATAATCTATTTTTCACTCAACCATCTGCAGTAGTGTACGTGTCCCTTGGAGGCAGCTATTCTGGCTTCTCAGCTCTGCCATTCTTCCTCTCTGCAGACCTCATTCCAAGGGCTGTTGTCAGTCTCATTTTCCTCAGTGTGCCATAGCACACTTGGGATCCATGTTTCTCCTCCTTGCCAGAAGTTAGCAGTGCTCACCTTTGTGCTACCCGTGCCTTTCCTCTGTAGACACACTATCCCATGACTCCTTTGCCACAGCTCCCAACTCCAGTCTTCTCCTTTTTAGAAACATACTAATTCTGGACTCTGGGTGTATTTTCTGTTTCTAAGCTGTTTTGTTAGAGGCAGGCTCTCACTGTGTAGCCCCTGCTAATTTTGAATTTATCCTCCTGCCTTCCCAGGAACTGGATTACAGGCATGTGCCCCCATGCTCTGTTCACTCTGTTGGTTGGGTCTGCTTGGCCCTGTCCTAACTTTGAGGTAGAGTTCTGTTTTCTAGTCTGGTCTCATCCTTAATACAACCTTCAGTCCCATAGTCATTCTCTTAAAAGTTAAGTGTGTTTCCAGTGCTTAAACCCTTTAGTGATGCTCCATACCTTCAGATCTCAGGGAAGAAGTTGCTTAGTTTTATATAGAAGAAACCCAGGAATGAGAGAAGGTAAATGACTTAGGGGAGTGCTTGTGTAAATGCGTCTAGCCAGCATTCCTTTTGACAGAACTGTAGTAAGTTCATGTGGTATTATGGATAGGTAGAAAGCAGTATGTATGATTTTCCAAATATACCTGACCTCTGTGTGGGGGAGGGTCTTGTAATTTTGGAACAGGTTTTATTAAGGCCTACAAGGGAGGTGGGATAGGATGTGGTTCATTTCGTAAGTGTGCGAGCATGCTTGAAGCCAGAGATTTGATAACCAGCACTTTCTAAGCCAGGGTGATTGTTGCATATGTATAATCTCAGCACATGGGGGAGAGAGGCAGGACGACCAAGAGTCCAAGGTCATCCTTGTCTACATGGTGAGTTTGAGGCTAGCCTGGAATACTGGAGACTCCTGTTTCAAAAGAGAATAAGGGAAAAGTAAAGGTCTATAGGGTAAGGTTCATACTCCTAGGATATTTTTTTTTTTATTTTATGTGTATGGGTGTTTTACTCACATCCATATCTGTATACCACATGCATGCTTGATGCCCATGGAGGTGAGAAGAGGGTGCCATATGCTTTACAATGGGAATTACAGATGGTTGTCATCTGTCATGTAGGTGCTGGGAATAGGACCCAGGTCCTTTGTTCTGACCTCCGAGGTCAGAACAAAGTGCTCTTAACCACCAAGCCATCTTTCCAGCCCCTTCGTAGGGTCTTTAAAAAAGCTACATGTGGGTTTTGGAGATTGACTTCAGGCTGGCAAACTCAGTGATGAGCACTTTTATTTGCTGAGCTGTCTCTCTGAGCCACAATCCTAGCATCTTTTGCTAGGATTCTGCGAGGTCTCATTTTGGCATTGACTATGCCAAGTGGAGTTCCTCTTTGAGTGGCTTCAGTGCTGTAGGCGTCAGTGGCTTTGCTTATGGGTAGAAGAAACCCCACTGACTCCTAAGGGAGGGAGCACTCATCACCTTCCTTCCAACCAGGCAAGTGCTGGACTTCCCTCTCAGCAGTCCTTACAGTGTCCTTGGCAGGATCCACTGTTTTAGTCAGTGTCAGCAAACTCTGTTCTCCATCCTCAGTCTCCAGCAGCCTAGAAGCTCCCCTTGAGAGATTGGTGCATGGCTCTTCATTTCTGTGTCACAGTTACATGTTAAACGGTTGAACTATAGGCACAGAACCATTTTGAGCAATGCTGGGGATCTTAGGGATCTTCTAGATACTCATTTTAGTCAGAAGTAAGGAAGATTGCTTTAAATTAAATGCTCCGGGAAAAAACTCGCATATATGGAATGGGAAAAGTATAAGGAAAAGCAGGCTCTGTTTTCTTAATGTGTTTTAATGAATATTTTATTAATTTTTAAGTGTGTGTTGCACACATGTCTGGGTATGGTGGCACATGCCTTAAATTTCAGCATTTAGGAGTCAGAGGCAGGAGGATCTCCATGAGTTAAATGTTAGCCTGGTCCACATGGTGATTTCTGGGTGAGCTAGGCTATACAGTGAGACTCCATTTCAAATTCTTTTCTCTTTAGAATACATGTTATGTATGTGTGTGTAGCACAGTGTATATGTGGTAGTTAGAGGACACATCTGGATGTCACCCTTGACTTCTTTTTGTTTGTTTGTTTGTTTCTGAGACAGGGTTTCTCTGTGTAACCCTGGTTGTCCTGGCACTCACTCTGGAGACCAGGCTGGCCTCAAACTCAGAACTCAGAAATCCGCCTGCCTCTGCCTCCCAAGTGTTGGGATTAAAGGCGTGTACCACTGCCGCCCGGCTTACCCTTGACTTCTACGTCATCGTGAGATGGTCTCTTTGTTGGTCCTTACTGTGTAGGCCAGGCTAGCTAGCCAGGGAGAAAGGAGTTCCTGTGTCTGCATCTGCCTTACCTTAGGTGTGCTTTGATTGTAGATATGCATGCTACTGCTGTGCATATGCTTAGGTGGGTTCTGGATGAAGAATTCAGGTCACTATGCCGTGTCCTCATGCCTCATGTTGCATGAAAAGCGCTTTACCGCTCCATTGACCACCAAGCTAAGCCCTCAGCACTTCTTACATTCTCTTAGAGTTTTCATAACTTGTATTCATAGAACAAGATAGGTTTTTCTTAGAGTATGAGTAATATTTCTTCGTCTTTAGTGAAAATAATAGTAGGCCATAAAATAAAAACTTAGTGATTGCCTTTTCTTCCAGATAATCTAAGTTTGATGTGGAGATGACTCATTTATTCATGTATGATCAGAGGGAAGGACATTATTTTATTATTTTACAGGAAACATTGTTTAACATGTATTTCTTTTTTCTTTTTTTAGGCATCTTTCTTAACAAAGAAGTTAAATATTGGTGGGAAAAGAGTAAACCTTGCCATATGGGTAAGTATTCAGAAATCTTTTTGTTTGTTTTTTTGAGACAGGGTCTCACTGTGACAACTCTAGTTGTCCTGATCACTCTGTAAACTAGGCTGATCTTGAACTCAGAGATCAAATCTCCCTCGTCCCACTATGGGACGAGGTGGTAGGATTAAAGGTATGCACCACTATGCCTGGCTTCAGAAATAGTCTAATAACTAACTCACTTGAGGAATTGAATTTGGATTTCATATTTGTTTTATTTAAAGTAAATAAATTAACTACCCCAAACCATTTCCTTAATTAAAAAGTTCCTAAAATATAATTAAGAAATCTATTGGGGGGGTGGAAGGGGCTGGAGAGATGCCTCAGTGATTAAAGAGCACTGACTGCTCTTCCAGAGGTCCAGAGTTCATTTCTCAGCAACCACATGGTGGCTCTCAGCCATCTGTAATGGGATCAGATGCCCTCTTCTGATATATGTCTGAAGACAGCTGCTGTGTATCCATATGCATAAAATAAATAATTAAATAAATCTTTTTTTTAAAAAAAGAAACCTATTTGAAGTGCAACTTTATATCTAATATTGCTGTTACAGTTTTTTTCAGTTGCAGAAGGGTGAGGGTTGATGGGGCTGCCTTGCTTGCTCTTGATTTCCCCAAGCACCTGGAGTAGCTAGTGGAGATCAGGAGGTGTTAGCAAGTGGTCCTGATGCACTCTGTCCGCTTCTGCATTCTGAAGGTCCTTAGTGTAGGGCAGCATGCTCTAACCATGGAGCACCTGAACTGCTCTGTTAGTGTGGATAGGAGCACGAGCTGGGAGGAAGAAGAGTCTTGTGTTAACAGTAGAGCATCACATGATGCTTAATTAAACCCCTGGTTCTTCTGTACCTGGCTTTGTTTCTTTTTGTACTGTTCTTTGGATTCTCTGTTTAGCAGCCATGTGCTCTTTCCTTTTGACCTTCTAAGTATTTGCTCTTTCTTAGGATACAGCAGGTCAAGAGAGATTCCATGCACTGGGTCCAATTTACTACCGAGATTCGAACGGAGCTATTTTAGTTTATGATGTAACAGATGAAGATTCATTTCAGAAGGTATTGTGCTCATTTCTGTAGATGACTTAATTGGAAGGACCATACGGGTTGATTGATTGATCCCTCATTTATGTGTCTGCATTCACCAATGACTAGTTTTTAAACAGTAAAGCATACAGTTTGAGCATACATGGTGACCATTATTTATCAAAATAATTAGTTCACATTGGAATATTAATGGTTTATTATGGCTTTCTTAAATATTAGAAAAAGGGAAATAATTGCAGTTAAGCTTAAGAAAAATATAGATACTTTGTTTTTTACCTTGCATTTGCTTCCACTGGGCACCTAAAGCGTGGTGTGTCTCTGCATGGGCTGCCTCCCCGTAAAGGGGAAAAGTAAGAGCAAACTAAAGTCTAAGACCCCACCCCCGAGGAAACACCTGGAGGAATGAGCTTTAGAAAGATAGTGTTCAGTTTTTAAATTCTTTCCTAATTTTTTAACCTCTCTTCCAGTTTATACTGTACATGTAGAATATTTCTCCTCAAGACAGGATCTCACTATCTAGATCTAGCTGGCCTGGAACTTGCTATTTATACTAGGCTGGGTTCTACAAAGAGCCCCTGTCTCTGCCTCCCAATAACTGGGATTAATGGAGCAAGCCCTTCGCCAAATGTAGGATTTTTAAACTTATTTGGAACCAAAAATAAGTCACCTGTGAACTTTCCCCACAGTCGCAATGAGTTCCTGTGTGACCTTCTCAGGTCAGTAGTATGTTAGCATGTGTGAGGGAACGGGTAATTTACAAGGCAGAGCTTTTCTTGTATTGAGTTACAATGCTTATTGAAATGACTTCTAATTTAGTTTTGCTTTTGTTTTTCTTATTTACCTCTTCCTTCCTCATATCTGTCAATTTAATGACACAAATACAAATATATAGTTTCCTTGTTAGATTATTAATGATACAGGAAAACAGCCTAGGGTAGGAATGCAAATGAAACAAATGCTGATGGTCTAAGGTGTGTTTGCTGTTTAGTTACTTGGAGGCTACTGTTTATGCTGCCTGTTACCACTTCTTGGCTTTTTGCATACAGAGCAGTGGCTTAAGCATTTCATTGATGAAAAAGTGGCCAGTTACTGATACTGAACAGAACCCCTAAAGCAAACTGACTAAGCTCCTGGTTCTGTGGGTTGGCCAGCAGGTCCTCTGCTCTTTGTCATGGCATTAGAGTCACTCAGAGCTGTACTGAAGGGGGAATTTGATGGAGGCTGGAATGCCCAACAGGCCTGGTTCTTCTTCACATGCCCTTTGTCCGTATGCACTTGCTTGGTTTACACTGTTTTGTAGGACCATTAGATTCCTATAAAAGTGGAATCCACCAGGCTTTGTTAACCTTGAGTCTGGAACAGGCAGGCATAGCGTTCCCTGTGTCACATATTTTTGACTAAACGAGTTATAGGGCAGCCAGAATTTCACCTGGAGAAGGAAGGGAACACAGGCCCAGCTTACTTCATCTGGAAATCCATGGAGGCTGATCTGGTCTGTGACGCTAACTTTTTTTAAGACATGTTACATGGTTATGTAACATAACCATGGTAGATGGTTATGTTATCTGTGTGGGAGGAATGTAGTTGTGATGAAGATGCACGTTTTCCATTCTCTCATATTTTCTCATGTGATATCAACCTGTGCTTTATTATAGGATAATAATAATCATATCTGCTTTTACAAAGATTTATAAAGACAGTTCCTCTGCATTTTGTAGAGAGTGGCTGCATAGAACATTCATGTCATAGGCACAGACAGTAAATGTTTACCACATAGTAGTGGAATTTTTCCAACTTACAGATGTGTATTTTTTTAAGGCGGGTATATATGTTTTGTGAGACTTGATTAAGTATAGATTAAATTTTACTCTAAGAATTGAAAGCAGATGTCCTGGTTTGTTTTTTATCATGCTGTTTAATTATGATTTCATTATTGTAATATTTTAAAATAGTATTGTTAATTCCAGTTTATGCCCAACTATGTCCATAGCTGAGCCGCTTCCTTAATGGACAGTCCTTGTTAGTGTAACTGTCCTCTACCTGAGGTTCTCACCAGGGGATGACAGGAATCTAAAGACATCTTTAGCTGACACCATGGGAGAATGATGTTGGCTTCAGTTGGTAGAGGCCAGGGATTCCACTAAGCAGTCACATATACCATAGCCAATCTCAGCGAAGGATTGTATCAGCCACAACATCAGTAGTGCCATCAGAAAGCTTTTGTCAGATACTAAGCAATGAAATCTTATTTTGCCATCCACACTTTTTTTTTCTTCTGAAGGCTATAACATAGAAGTCTAAAGGCTATAACGTAGAAGTCTAAAGGCTATAATGTAGGATTCAATTAAGGCTTCATCAAGAAGACTATGGTCATACCTTCCTAAGTCCAAAGTGACTCTGTTACAAATGTCTTAGTACCAGGTACTGGACTTCACAATGTTTTGTTCTGGCAAATAGCTTTGCTTGAATGTATGAAAAATGTATAAAACTTTGTAATAAGAGGTGTGTTTTTACACACTCATAGAGTTTAGGTATTATGGAACTAATTCCAGTAAAATCTGTTCTCATGTTTGCTCTGTTGTGTACACAGGTAAAAAACTGGGTCAAAGAATTACGGAAAATGTTGGGAAATGAAATCTGTTTGTGTATAGTTGGTAAGTATTAGTACTGGTTTATTTTTAATGTCCTTTGTTTCTTGTGGTTATATTTTGGAATCTTTCTAAGTGGCTTGTATGTAAGGGTTTAATCCCCAGAACCACTGTTTGACAAAACAATTATAACTGCAGTATCCAACTGTGCAAGATATAAAATATATATATATATAAGTTTGCTACTATTTTAGCAGTGACCATAGACCAAAAAATAAGAAAATTAATCTAAGAGTGTGCTAGTGTAAGCAAAAGGAAAAGGCGAAAAATGTAATGTCAGGGAAGAGAAAAGAGCAAGAGATTAGGAAAGGTAGAAACCATGAAAAAGTTCCAATAGTGAAAAAGTGTGCAAACAAATGTAAATAACTGTAAGAAGGGAATCCAAAGTAAACCCATCAGCGGGCACAAGTCCTCACGACTGAAGTGCAGCCCCTGGGAGCCATCTAAGTGTTGAGAGAACCAGCCGTGCAAAGCTGTCCTGGTGTCCACATATGTGCTGGAGCATGTTCATTTCCTTGCACAAATGTATCATGCATACATTATAGTAATGTTTTATTTAGGTAAAAGAATTAGTTTTTGTATAAGGCAAAACCCAACACCAAAATAAAACCTCCAGGAAGATAAAGCTAGAAGTGTAGTAGTACATATGTGTGTTGGGACAGGGGGTGAGGCAGTATTGCCAATATGACAAATGTATGAGCCAAAACATGACACATGGAGAAGAGGGTAAGCAGGAACAGCTTTAGAAATGATAGTGGGAAATGCTGCTAGTGCTGTAATAAAGAGAGGAGCGGGAGAGGTGGCTCAGTGTTAAGAGCACTTGACCGCTGTTGCAGATGTTGCAGGCTTGGTTCCCAGAACCTATGTCAGGAGGCTCACGACGACCTGTAACTCCAGTTCCAGAGGATCCAGTGGCCTCTGACCTCCATGGGCACCTGCCACCTCCATACACCATGCACGGTGCACATAAACTAATACAGGCATACATATGTATACATAATAAATTATTAAATCTTTTTCAAAGATGTAATGAAAAGGAAAAAAAAGGCTAAAAATATGTGTTGGGCCAGCTTTTTTCTTGGTTCCAATAATTATAGAATTCTATTTATATAGGGGAGGGGGACTTAAGTGGAACTTGCAGGCTCTCTAGTTTTTTTTACTGTTTATGCTCGCATTGAGCCCGTAGTGAACAAGTGTCTTATGCTCACTGGAGCTAGCAACACTCAGCTTTGCATTCTGTAGTTAGGCTCACACAAGGTCTTGGCTCTCTAGCACAGTTTCCAGGGCGGCTGTCTTAGCTGAAGGGATTGTCTCCCAAGTGCATTGGGATCACAGGAAGCAACTACAACACTGAGATCTGCCAAGTCTGAGGACCTGTTCATCTGTTCAGTATGACTTAAGTACCACTGCTCTGCTGGAAGGATGCAGCCATGGGGGCAAGGAGCCCAGTGGGGCTTCAGTTTCCAGACGCTCCGACGGTAGCAAACAGATAGAGGGCTAGAGAGGTTGGTTCTGCAGCAGCTCAGGCTCAGGTCTGCGGAACTGCCAGCTTAGTCTAGGTTTATGAGATCTGTTCTAGCAGGTGGCAGTGGGGTTGCTCTTTCCTGTAAACCTCTCTTCCTGGACTGAGCCTCCTGCCTTGTGCACTTTTCAGCATCTGGTCCTTCTGCTCTCTGTACTGCCTTCAGGGCTCTCTGGTCACCAGGCTGCTGCAAATTAAATTGAGCTTCCCTGTCCTGTGGTTGTTCTCCATTATTAAGTTCTCCGGGTAGCTCATCTCCAGACAGGTTCTCTCAAAATGGGGCTTAGCTCTTGCCCTCTGAGTCATGCACTGTGATAAATGGGTACTTCTCCATGCTGCCCACCTTTCCAGAGGAATCACAGTCTCACCACAATCCACAGCTGCTGGGAGCTGTGTGAGGGCTGTAGGCTCCTCATGAGGTGCAATGCTAGAGACCCAGGAATGCAGGACTCCTAGGGATCATTGTCCTCAATGTGCCCAGCTCAGGGTTTGCATAGTTAACAGCCATGTCACCTCATTGCTTTTATATAGAGCATAGTCAACAAAAGCTTCATCTCCTTTTCAGAAGTTTGGTCAGTCAAGTTTTCCCAAGTTCTAATATAATAAAATTATTTAAATCCATGTATATACATATATATATATAATACATGCGCATATATGTGTACATATATACACACAAGCACATATGTAGAAATAGAAACAGAGAAACAAAGATGGTCATTATGAGCTTTGCCTAGCCTGGAACTCCCAGACTTCTGCCTGCCTCTGCCTTCCAAGTTCTGGGATTAAAGGCATGTGCCACCACATCTGGCTAGATTTATTTTTATTATTTTTAGTTACATGTGTGTGGAGAGGTATGTATATGTGAGTGCATGTCCCCATGAAAGCCTGGCCCTTTCCTCTTGGAGCTGGAGTTACAGTTATCTGTGAGCTGACCAACATGGGCCAAGGATTGTATTCACGTCCTTTGAAGAACAGTGTGCTCTCCCAACCACCGAGCCATCACCCAGCCCCGAAATGAAGTTTTGTTGGAGCTAACACCAGGTGGTGCTTCTTGTATTAATAGAGTAAAACAGGTTGCGCTCTGATTACTGTCCAATGTACTGGCTATATTATTTATTAGATTGAATTTTTATTGACAGAATGTAATGTAGACTGTGAAGTCAATGTGGTTCTTGTAGCAGTGTGGATCTGTTCAGAGAATAGGTTCTCTGCTGACGTGGTTGGCACACACTGACTTCAGTGTCTCCCACTCGCGTTCATCCTTTCCATTGGTTGCAGCTCAGAGTTAAGTACTCAGATTGTCTGCACGTGGACCTACCAGTGATAAACATTTCATCTCTCCTTGGGTGCTGTGTTTATTCTGTTATAAAGTTTATTTTATTCTCTGTGAGAGTTAAAGCGGAAGAAAGGAAACTGTTTGCAGTGTGCTTCCTCAGGTTACTTCTCCCCATGCTTATCTGCTTGTCGTTTCTAACCTTTCCCCTCTATCCAGCCACTTCAGCGTCTGTCCACTACTCTATAAAAAGGCTGGTTTTTGTTTTTGTATTGTTTTCTTTTTCAGTATCTTAATTTTGGTTCTACTTGTTTTTTTTGTTTGTTTGCTTGTTTTTTAGCAAAAACTTGATTTAGATCCATTGTTTAAGGAAAACTAAACATACTGTCAGTAATTTTAAATCTACATGGCATGTATATATTACCTTGTAAGCGATCACTGAAATTGTTTTATAAACAATATACTTAAAGCCCCTATGGTAGAGGAGTGCTTAAAAATTCATACATTAAACTTTTTACTTTAACTAGTTCATGTTATCAAATAAAAGAGTTCCATTTAGAGCCCAAGATGCAAGCATACTATATTTTAGTAAACCAATAATTATATTCAATTATTGATTGGCTTTAAGTTGATTGGGAAATGAAGAATTTTTTTGTTTTTTTAAAACTATATATGGTTTTATATATACTTTTATATAATATATATATACTTTAATTAAAAAAAAAAACAACTCTACTTTCTCATGAATCTTAGCCCCTGCTGTGCCCTGTGCTCTCTGTGGAGGAGGTGGTAGCCACACTGACCCTATGCAGGAGGTGGGACTATGATGGTTTTCACATCTTTGTGATGAGACATTTAAAAGGCTGATGGGGATTACTGTTATTTTTTTTTCAAATAATTAATCATAATTATATATTTAGGATTGTCTAATTTTATTAAAAACTAAATCAATATTAAGGATAGTGTTTCCTTTTTTCACATTAGGTAATAAAATAGACTTGGAGAAAGAGAGACACGTCTCCATTCAAGAAGCAGAATCGTAAGTGTCACGCTCCCCAGTGGGAGCACACTCACCTGCACCTGCACCTTGATGGTTCCCTCACACAAACCTTTAGGGAGGACTGAACACTTGTTCTCAGGAAGTGTGTTTGCATTTCAAAGTGGTGGGCAGCTGGCAAGGGTAAGGTATTTCTCTTGCAATTTCTATTGATTTCACTTAAAACGAGGAATATGTGGAGGAGAGCTATCAAGATTAAATGCCAGGGATCACAGAGACTTGTATTTTGTGTTCCAAATTAATGTATAAAAATTTCAATCCTATTATGTTCTTTTCTTTCTAAATTTGGATCAATATATAGGGAAGTTAAATAGCTAAATAACCTTAGTATAACTAAAATTGGATAATTTCGTAAGTCAATAAAGGTAAATTTAGTCACTAAAATTGCTATTGTAGAAAGCTTTACGTCAATGACTCTTTTTTTTCTTTGTTAAGGTATGCAGAGTCTGTGGGAGCAAAGCATTATCATACTTCCGCCAAACAAAACAAAGGCATCGAGGAGCTCTTCCTTGACCTTTGTAAAAGTATGTATACGCACATTAGTACATTTAAAAGTGGTTTTTAAAAAACTGTTATTAATGTTTGCAGCCAGGAATAGTGGCACACACCTTTATCCTAGCATCAGAAGGCTGAAGAAGGAGAATCTCTGAGTTTGAGGTTAACCTGGTCTATATATCAAGATCTAGACCCTGCCTCAAAAAAAAAAAAAAAAAATTGTTATTTCTTCTAAAGTGATGATTAGCAAATTCCTGTTAATGAAAACAGGAGAAAAATTTAAGATCTGTCTGTACTGTCACTCCTTGGTACTCTTCATGTTTTAAAATATTGGAACTTTTGTCTTTTTTAAGCAATAACTGATGGTTTGGAAGTCATTTGTTTGCTGTGTGCTAATGTATTTAAGATGTCTGTGTGACTTTTTTAAAAAGCAAGGAAAATTTGTGTACTAAAATACATTCAAGGGGCTGAGAGATCGCACGGTTGGTAAGGTGCTTGCTCTGTAAGTACATGTGCGGACCTGAGCTCTATTCCCAGCACTATAGACATGGTGGCATGAGTTTATAAGCCCCTCCCCTACCTCCCAAGCTGTGGTGTTGTATCCCTGGGGCTAGCCTAACCTAATTCAATAGGCAAGATCTCAAACCTAGTGAAAAACTCTTTCGGAGGGTGACATCTGGACTACACACACACTTTCTAAAGGAAAAAGAACACACATTTGAGAGCCGGAACAGTTTGTCACAATGGGTGGATCTTATTTCACCTTGATTGACAGATTAGTGAAGAAAACATGGTGAGAACAATCAGTGCATGAATGCATGGAAGGCTTGTTACTAAGTCTTCCCAGGGGTCAGAATAATGGTGTGCTTATGGCTTTCACAGATGCACATTAAAGTATACCATGAATAAATGATTCTGGCACTTGGTTCAAAGTAATTGTAGAGGCATGTGGATAAAATGTGGGATTGGCTCTATTAGGCTCTTTCCCCCCACTTTTACATGTTTGAAATTTTCATGATAAGGTTTTCTAGGAGAAAGAAGAGCAAGTTCCTTAGTAAGTATGGCCTTACTAAGAAGTTTGCTTCTCATGTTGCCAATATAGTGTTTATATTTAGGAGAATGCTAGTCTGTGGAGTAATAGTGAGTGGTTGTGAAATTGTAGCCTTTAAACTTATGAACCTCATTCTCTCAGGAATTTGATGAAACTGGTTTTACACTCAAGGGGGAAAATATGTGTACACCACCTTTGGGGTAAATTTTACTTTAAGACTCCAAGGTTATTCATAATTTCTTTAGGAAAATGAGGTCTTGAGTTAATCTGCATTGGCATTACTTGAGATTATTAGAAGCAGCTTCATGGGCCAGTCCTAACCCTATTGAATCAGAAGGTCTGGGGAGGGAGGACAAGTTCTGTTCTGTAGAAGCCATCCACGTGATGCTGATGTGCCAAGCTGAGAACCAGTGCTGTGTCCAACCACATAAGGATCTGCTGAAGCACAAGGGGATGTAGGTGTGTTATGTCCTGAAGGTCGAATTTCCACAAGTACCCAAGTGTCATGCTGCCAGTTCTCAGACAGACTTCAAATAGAAGATTATAGAACAATTACTGACCAGTGTGATTGAGTCTCATACCTTAAGAATATTTACAGTATTCCCCATATATTCATTTAAAAGTCTTGTAATGTACAAATGCTAATATAAATCTTTTTCATTCATACTAAGACACACCCAGAAATGGAAAACTTTACAAGGCTTATGGAGAAGCAGAATCTGTAATGGTTCCTTATTTCATCTCACTCTGGTGCCTGGCACACCCCCACTTGAGAACTGTTCTCCCTGAGCTACAGACTGGATATAGACTGTAGAACTCTCACGTTTTAAAGACTCCCTCTCTCTCCTTCCTTCATCCTGTCGACTGACTGTAGTTTCCTCCCAGTCAGTCTTGAATTTTCATTCTTGTAAATTGTTTCTCAAAAAGGAGATGCTTTGCCGGGCGGTGGTGGCGCACGCCTTTAATCCCAGCACTTGGGAGGCAGAGGCAGGCAGATTTCTGAGTTCAAGGCCAGCCTGGTCTACAGAGTGAGTTCCAGAACAGCCAAGGCAACACAGAGAAACCCTGTCTCGAAAAAATAAAACAACAACAACAACAACAACAACAAAAAGGAGATGCTTTACATTTCAATAAGATTTGTCTGGTTTTGCCAGGCAGAGGTGGCGCACGCCTTTAATCCCAGCACTTGGGAGGCAGAGGCAGGCGGATTTCTGAGTTCGAGGCCAGCCTGGTTTACAGAGTGAGTTCCAGGACAGCCAGAGCTACACAGAGAAACCCTGTCTCAAAAAAAAAAAAAAAAGATTTGTCGGGTTTTTTTTGTTGTTGTTTAATTGGTTGGTTTTGTTTGTTTGTTTTTTAAAGATTTATTGTATGTACATGAGTACAAACTGTAGCTGTACAGACGGTGAGCCTTCATCTGGTTGTTGGAAATTGAATTTATTAAAGGACCTCTGTCGGCCCCGCTCGCTCTGGCCCAAAGATTTACTTATTATTATAAATAAGTACACTGTAACTGTCTTCAGACGCACCAGAAGAGCGTCTCGTTAGGGACGGTTGTGAGCCACCATGTGGTTGCTGGGATTTGAATTCAGGATCTTCAGAAGAGCAGTCAGTGCTCTTAACCACTGAGCCATCTCACCAGCCCCTGTTTGTTTGGTTTTTTTTGAAACAGTTTCTCTGTATAACAACAGCTTTGACTCTCCTATAACTCACTCTGTAGACCAGGCTGGCCTGGTAGTCTGGGACTCAGAGATCTGCCTTCCTCTGCCTCCTATGTGCTGGGATCAAAAGCCACACTACCACCTGGCAGGTTTTTT
>JADRCC010157620.1:0-10731 GCA_019843855.1 Hylomyscus alleni
AGAAGCATATGGAAGTTTAATATACTGATGATGAGGGAGATTAAGTGTCATAAAGAGACAATAGAAACAATCATTTTAGAGGCCTTGCTAGTGTACTTCTAAGAAAGGAATGAGGGATAAGTTACTGAAAGGAATAAATTATTGAAGGGAAAGTGATCCATTCTTCAATCATGTTATAACAGACTTTTACCTGACAAGATTGCCAGGTGAGGTGATGAAGGCACCTGCCTTAGTACCTTTTTTCTGCTCTGATGAAATGCCAGAAGAAAAAAATACCATGGCAAAGGCCACAAATAAAACAGTACTTAATTGTACATGATTGTCATGTCATAGAGCATGGAAATGGGCAGGCAGGCATGGTGTTAGAGCAGTATCTGAGAGCTTACATATGATCCACAAACACAAGGAAGAGAGAAAGCTAACTAGAAATGGTTTGGGTTTTGAAACCTTAAATCTTCCTCTGCCAAGTCTATACATCCTAATCTTAACCAAACAGTTGTACAAACTGAGAACCAAACATTAAAATATATGCATCTGTGGGAACTTTTCTCATTCAAACTACTATAATGATTAATTTATTTGCATAGCTTTTGTTTTTTGTTTTGTTTTGTTGTTGTTTTGCTTTGTTGTTATTCTTGTAAATGGTTGGGGGAAAGATAGATCAAAGGAAGAACTATTAAGCAATAAAGAGAAAAGAATATAAGAAATTTCCATTATATACACATTGAAAAATAATTTCAAACCTGAACGTTTACATGCTAGAAAACTGGCTCTGTGTCCATTTGGTAGTCTTGAAAATAACAAAATGCATGATAACCAATCACACAGAAGTATCCTTGAATAAATTAAGCATTCCATTAGACCTGTTGATCCTCTTTAATATGCTGAAAGGAAGGTATAATAATTATAGTTATTAAATATATATGTACATTTAATCCAACATAAAGTATTTCTCTGATACATACTTGAGAACCAATTATTTTCTATAAATACTATGCCACTAAAATCAAAACTAATCACTAACACATAGGCCAGAAAGATATACAGAGGATGAATGAAGGCTGATGGATTCGATTTCATAGGCAAAACATAGACTTTTGAAATCATTCAGCTGTGAATATTTGTTAGTCTTCAAAATAAAGGAAAAATGACTCCAAGGAATGAATAGTGACCTCAAAGACTAGAGATGCAAATCTAAGAGAGCTCTGACCATCCTTGACACCTTCAATACTTGATTCTGCTGAGCTTTGTGCTGAGATCTCAGAATTTCATGTGAGTAAATAATGTTTGCTTTTCTGTTGTTGTGCTATTTCTTTTTCTCTTTTTATATTTTTTTCATTTTGGAATGGGTCTCTGTCTCTATATGGCTTCTCTCTCTCTCTCTGTCTCTCTCTCTTCATCTCCCTCTCTCCCTTCTGACTGCCTCTGTCTCTCTATATTTCTTTCTTTCTATCTCTTTCTGTCTATCTCTCTCTCTCTTCATCTCCCTCTCCCCCTTCTGACTGCCAAAGTCTCTCTCTATTTCTTTATTTCTGTCTCTCTCTGTCTCTGTCTCTCTCTCTCTTCATCTCCCTTTCCCCCTTCTGACTGCCTCTGTCTCTCTATATTTCTTTCTTTCTGTCTATCTCTCTCTGTCTCTCTCTCTGTCTCTGTCTCTCTCTGCCTCTCTCTCCCTCTCTCTCTGTCTCTGTCACTCTCTCTCTCTCTCACACACACACACACACACACACACACTGTTACAATTATTTTTTTAAAAAAATTGGCTTGCAGTTAAATAGTTGAATGTCTTTCCTGCCTTCCTGCTTTTGAAAGAGATATCTTACTTTTTAGTTCACAAGTTTAAAGATAGAGGAGAATGGTGCTAGAGGATGAATTACTTTCAGGATCTCATGGCACCCAATTTAGATGATAGCACTAAGGCTCTTTGAGGAAGTAAAAGGGAGATGACTTTGGGCTTGAGTTTGTGCTGAGTAACTTGAACTTCTGGAAACCTTGAGATAAGGTGACAGTCTTTCCACACAGGATGGAATACATCTGGAAGACACAGGGTACTTTGCTCTTGAGTTTTGAGGGTGCTATTTTAGAATATTTTAGAAGATTCCAAAATATTCAATCGATGTTTAAATATAAGAATTACAAAAATAAAGATACAGAAATAGGACTTAAGGGAGTTATTTTCCTTAAAAAGAATTCTTAAAAATAAGTATGGTATTGAATATTTTGTCAAAGCATCCAGAAAGAAATGTACTTTCCTTGTCAGGATAGATTTCATTTTACAAATTAAATCCTAGTAAATTCTGAATGACCAAGGAAGAAGCAACATAGATCACCAAGGTAAATCTGGAGAGTTCTGTCTGGTCTGTGTTGTGTTTATTTGTAAATTTGTCTACACAAGCTGACTATGCTATGCATAACCCAGGTCTAGCCTGGAGAGCATGACTAGAAACAAGTTTGCTTAGAAAAAACTAGATAAATTATGTGCTTAAGTCTGAGGACCTAGAATATACTCAGAAAGAGAGGGGTGAATAAACACACTGTGGAATTCACAAACTCCTCTAAAAAATATTTACTTTTCATCATATAAAGACCCCTCTCTGCCATACATACAGTATTTTACTTATTGTTTGAAAAACCTCAGTGGCAACCTGGGGAGTTATATTCCCAGGAGTTTAGCTCTCTATCTGCCCAAGCAATAAGGCTTCATAACTCTTGGTAAATATCAGTCTACACAGCAAGATTCACAGTCCTCTAAATACTTTGAGTTACCGAATAGGACACTTAGAAGAATGGTTTTTAAATGTCATCAAGTAAAATAAAATGTTTCTACTATCTTTTATAATTATTTTCTCTCTTTTTAGTTTGGAATATTTTATAAGTCTATTTTGTTAATTGATTATTATTCTAGAAGTTGAATATCAATGGTATTAGACAGCTAATGATGCCAGATGACAAGAGTAAGTTTATTAGAGAGCCTACCTTGAATAAAATTTGTACAGAGATAAGTTTATTATATGGTTTTTTATCCAAAGATGCTTAACTGTGCTTTTATTACAACTAGTATTTTTCTGGAATTTAGAATGGAAAACAACACAATAAAATGATTTACTTTGATACTGGAATGCAAATACATTTGAAAATCAACCATTGGGCTAAAATGTTTAAATGACCCAAATATGCATTTCCTTTGTGTGTATACTCATGAAGTATGTAGTGGTGGCAGGCCTGCTCACGGTTTTGAGTGGAAGGCAGAGGTCAAAGTGGTCTATTTTTCTGAATTACACATGACCTTAATTCTTAAGATAGGTTCCTTTACTAATCCTTCAACTCACCATTTCTGCTAGACTATGTGACCAATCCTCCCTCTGCAGGGGATTATCTCCACCCATGCCCACACCAACACCTACACCTACACCCACACCGGGTGCAGGAATTACACCACCCCTACTTTTTAAGTGGATGATAGGGAGGTAAACTCGGCTTTTGATACCTGTGCTGTAAGCACTGATCCATCCTCTCACATCTGAGAAATACTTTTGAAGGATGACCAGGAAAAGACTCACTAAGGAGATAGTATTTTAACAAATTACATGTGAGTAAGACCTGCAGTTACCCAACAGATTTCTCAGAAAAAGCTGGTGCAAAAGCCCCGAGGTAGAATCTCAGAGGAAAAGCATGTCCTTATGCAGGAAAGATAAGGGACAATTACGAGAGATGAACACCAAATATCTGGAGTTATGGGAAAGTCTGAATCCTTGCTGAACTTGTTTAGAGACTTAGAGTAGGGGCATGATAGCTATTGATGTAGTCATTTAAAACATCTTTCTAGTTGCAAGGCAGAAAAGAAAACAGATTCTGTGGGTATGAACACAAATGGTAGAGAAAAAATAAGAATGAGAAAGATTGCAGCTAGGAAAAAAATATGCAGCCCCAGCAAGAACCAACAAGTAGAGTCCTAATTGACCTGCAGCTGTAGCTGCTCAGAAGGAACCTCCACAAACCTGGACCCATCCAAAGTCAATAATGGAGTATGGGGAATCTGGTGGAGCTTTAAACCTCCATGAAGCATGACTTCTTGATCTGATGCTTTGATTGAGAAATGTCCCTCTATGGGTGCAGATTAGTCCTCAAATACTTGTTACTCTTTGGATGATGTTATAGAACCCTTAGGAGGTGAAGTCTTGTCAGAGTATGTACAGCAATGAGGGAGGACTTTGAAGGCTGAAAGTCTCATATCCCTTTCTGCTCTTTTCTATGTGCTGTCTATGTGTGGATAAAACAAACAATCAAAATCCAGTCAGCTTCCTGTTCCCACTGCCACCTCATGTCTTCTTCATTATGATAAATGATATCTTTGTTTTATTTATGGTTGTTACTGCTGTAAAACAAGCACCAGGATCAAAAACAGCTTGGGGAGGAATGGATTTGTTTAAGTTTATAGGTTCACTTCCAGGAGTCAGTGCAGGAACTCAAACAAAGCATAAATACAAAAGCAGAAATGGATGCAAAGACTTGTTTCCCATGGTTTATTCAATCTTCTTTCTTATGCCAGACAACCACCTACCCAAGGATCATACAACTTACAAGTAGTTCCTCCCTCATTAGTCACTAATTACAAAAATGCCCACCAGGCTTGTCAATAGGCCAGTCTTAAAAAGACATTTCTTCAAATGTAGTTCCCTCAACTCAGAAAACTAGCTTGTGTCACTTTGAGAAAGAAACTAGGCAGAGCTTCCCTCCAGAACTGTAAGCCAAAGCGTTCTCTTCTTTAGGTTTCCTTGGTTATTGTACTTTATCACAGCAACATAAATATACCAGCAGAGAGGGCTTGCTGCTATTAAAAACCTGAAAATGGAAAATGTTTTGATTTTTAGACTAGAAAAGCAGTAGAGTTCTATAATCAGAGATTCATATAGCATTCTAATAAGAATCTGGAAGACAATAGTGTTGACATTAAACAGGACATCAGAGGCATAGCTTATGTAGTTCATAAGGTTTCAGAAAGAAAGGATTCTACTATCAAAGAAGACAAACATCCTTCATTGCACAGTTTGAAAATATTTTGCCTGAAGCAAAGTTTAACAGTAATAGACTAGTTTATATAAAAGAGGAAATTTCGAGATGGTAGAACACTGAGGCTACGGGCTGGTTATTGCTGAGTACTCTTATATAGGTGTATAATAAATAAGATCAACAGGAGAGTTAGGAAGAAATTATTTGGAAAGGGAACAAGGGATTGTACAGCTTAATCTTGCAGTCAGATCATGTACTGAAAATGAAGCAATGATTGTTAAAGAAATTAGTGCCATTAAATAAAGGCCTCCTGCCCTTCTCTGGAATAATAGGAAGAATCTGGGCAATACTGTAACTAGATTAGCCTCTTGTGAAAGACCATCTAAGGCGTTACTTGCACCTAGAAAGCAATTGTCTTATAATATGAAAGACACTGCAACCATGGTTCAGTGGAGACAGAGTGTGTCCTAAGATGGCACTGAAATGTTGCAGGGTCATCCACTAGCAAGCAGGGTTACCCACTGGGTTTAGTTAAATTAAAGCTAAAAATTGAGAGGGCCATTGTTTTTTGTTTTTTGTTTTCCTCTGTAGTTTCAGAGAAATAGACTAGACTGGGTTGGTATCCCTAGGAGGAAGCCTTGAGAAACCATTATGTGATACTCTGAAGGTGAAACCTGGATTACGGCAGAGAGTACAAGTTGCTGAAGGTTAAAAAGCCATGAGGCATCAGTCAATGAGAGCTACATACAGGGACTGTGACCCATCCATGGGAGAAATACATGTTATAAGAGGCAAGGTTAGAGGGGTGGAGCCTTCTGATCCCTTTGAAACTAAAATCCAGATCCTGGATATGAAGCCACAGGATATGATGTTTGCCCCTCTGAGTTGGTCTTAGCTTGGTTTAATCTTTCCAGCTGTGCTTCTACTACTTCCTTTGACATGGCTATGCACACATAAGTGAGTATTTCCCTCTACAAAGGCTAGAGATTCCAATGAGTCTCAGAAGAGATGTTTGTCTTTCAATTTTGGAAACTGAGCTAAATGCATTTTACATTATAGCATGATTTTGAGTCTTTGGGAACTCAAAGGCACACTGCGGTGCTTTTAATAAGAAATGTAAGCAGAGTCTTGCTCGAGGAAGTATGTCACAGGGAAGACTTTGAGGGCTCATAATCTTGCTATTCTTCCACCTCTCTCATTCTGACTCCTGTGTGTGGATTAAGAAAACATACGATCAGTAAACTTCCTGATTTCACTGGCATGCCATGCCTTCCCACCATGCCTGATTCTCTCTAGATCTATAAGCCAAAGTAAATGTCTTCCTTAAATTTACTTTGTTCATTGTACTTTATCATAGCAATAAGAAGTAACTAATAATCCATAAAGGAAAAATCATTTTTCTTCAGTTTAGTATTTACTGAGAAGACCTTCAGTTTCAAGTAGGTGATGCTAAACTCATGTTTTAAAAAAATGGTCCTGGTCTGAAGGGAAGAAAGAAAGAAAGAAAGAAAGAAAGAAAGAAAGAAAGAAAGAAAGGCAGAGAGAGATCACTGATATTGGAGAGAGACCTATATGGGGAAATGATAAAAATGTCTGGTGGGAGAGAGATTGGATAGGATTGGGCTTTACAAAAATAGAATACACTTTATATATGTATGAGATTCAAACAAGAAACTCAGTAAAAGTTATATAAAATGAAGAAAAAAGAGGGGAACAAAATAGACTAGCTATAAATATATGACGTAGGTCCAAGATTGGGAATTCAAGGTGAGGACAAAGAAAATAATAAATGGTAGTAATTAACTTTAAAAACAAAGAATTCCTGTGAATACATTGGATTCAAGAGAAAGAAGGTCCTGTACGTCCTTATGAAACTAGGTAATCAGAGTGAATGGCTGGGCCACTCTCAGAACCTGGAACCTCAGAGAAGGATAGGAGAGTGTAATGGGCAGGTAGACAGATGAAGACAGAAAAAGACTCAAGAAAGGTATGTTGAATCTATGTCCAAATGAGGTGTTAGTTAAAAATTTGTAAAAATTATGGATCATTTTTTCACAAAAATATGACATTTTATTTATAATATCACTGTAGTGCAGAAGAATAGCATCCATACAATTGTCTATCATCTTTGTTGCTATTTAACAGAACAATTAATATATTTCCTCTCTCCCATGTACCCAGATATGTGAGTTACCAATACATTTAGAAATGAATCATTCACTAAGAAGATAATATACTTGCATAATATTTAACTCGAGATTATCTACTTGTAATTAGCCAAATGAATTAGTGTAAATTTCCATTATTAAAATTGGTGAATATTACTCAGACATGAAAATTAGTCCATGGCTGGACGTGAATAGTATTCTCAGCCCATCTGAGCACTGGAAACACTGCTTATTTTTTATCTTATATTTCTCCTATGGAAAAGTGCTTAAAAAGGTATATTCCTGCTGATAAACACTCTGACTGTCTAGCCCCAGAGAAGCTAGTCTGTGCAAGTTAATTGCTTAGACCTGACAGTGCAGAGAACAGCATTAATAAATGGGGTGTACTGGGTTGTAGAGAGAACAGATGTGAGTTTTCTGCTCCACTGTACGATGAATTAATTCTCTATCTTCCATTTATATACTGCCTTCGACACTGAAGACCTGTGTTTAAAGATTAGATGGTAACACAACCTTCATACAGTCTCCACTATTTCAAAAGCCTCCTGTGACATTTTAAATCTCTCCCTTTTCATGAAGTCTTTTTTACAGTCTTGAGAAGAGGGGAGGTTGCTTTGCCTTGAAGTGCTGCAGAAATATGATTTTTGTTTCTGGTTGCTCCAGACATGTTCTTATAAACCTAGTGCCTGGAGAAACTAGAAGTGTACAATTACCTATAACTTTGTCCCAGTGGAAAATGCAGTTGAAATATATTGTTCAGTAAATTTTGCCATTTTAGGTTTTTGCCTGACTCAAAAGATGCATGTCTTCCAGCTCCTAGGGACATTGCTTTTATTAAGGGAACAGAAGAATGATTGATCCATGAAGGAAATGCACATATTTAAATATCACATGGAAGTAAACATCAGTTTTGTCAGACTTCATTATTTGGTGTCAAATGTCACACAAACCATATGGGAATTTAGTGCTTCTCTGGGTACAAACCAAACATTCTGAGAATCTATTCCTAGAGAAAAGTTAAGAGTATGAAATATCTGTATAAAAAGTCATCATTTGCCTGATTAGAACTCTCCTCGGTGCTTCGTCCCAGTAGCATCCTCACAAAGCCCAAGTGAGTTTTCCAACACTGTCACTTGTACTGACAGGGCCAGCAATGACTCCTACCATAGCACAAGGTAAATCAAGGAAGAGTTTCTCTGAAGGAGGAGAAAGCCTTCTTCAGCAGGATCAGAATGAAACTCTGAGTAACTATTCAAATTCTCCATTGCCCCACAGGAAGGCATAAAAGAGTACAAGACCTGGATAAAACTATTTTCTGACCTAATGGCACTAGACAAGGTAGGTTTTAAATATACCCAATTACATGTTTAGAAAAGTCACTGTTAAACAGTTGAATAGTCTGTAATTGACTCTAGTCCCCTTTATCACAAGAATGTAGTATGGTGTAGTGTAGTGTAGTGTAGTGTAGTGTAGTGTAGTATAGTATAGTGTATAGTGTAGTGTGTACCTATATACAGATTGAGAACAGAGGTTGATGTCAAATGACTTATACTATTGTATTTCAATTTATCTTTTGAGTCAGGACCTCTCATTGAACCCATATATTACTGACAGGCTTGGAAGATCTACCTGTCCATGCCCCTAAGCCCTGCCCCAATGGCTATGATTACAGGTGTGTGCAGTTCCTGCACATATCATCATGATTGTACAGGTGGTACTTTAAAGACTCCCTAATCCATATCAGTTTTAAATTAGTATTTATATAATATCTTATTAATTCATCCTAAAAATATTACTCTAATCGTAAAAGCTGTTAAACATTCATATGGCAGAGTTGGCATGGTTGGTACCAATATAAATAATATCCTTAAAATGATCCACTATTTTGTTTTTGTTTTGTAATTAACGACTTTCAAGTGATGTTGAATACCAGTGAATATATATTCTAAAAATATTTATTGAAATCCTAGTTTCTATTCATACCTTTAATTTCCTTAAGTATCAGAGTTTCCTTTATTACTTGCTTTCATTTTGTTTCTTTTTTTTTTAAGTGTTGTGAATACAAAGACATAAAATGTTACCAAGAACCCCATACTACAATGTAGGTAGCATCTTTCCAAACCTGTGACAAGTTGTACCTCTTTAATAATTAAACTCAGATTTTTTTCACTAATCATTTTCCAATTATTTTCCAAATAATACTGAATCAAAAAACAAAGAAAATAACACAATCTAAATTAGTGCTGGTAAGATCAAACTAGTTCTCTCAAACTAACAAGTAACCAGGGAAAGATGTGATGTTCTTAAGTGTCCAGTTGACTCCTTCAAAGAGACAAGATGAATGATCAAGTATCTCAGTGAAACACATATTGATCAAGTTACAAAAAGTTTATTTAAAGGTTGACATTTAATACAAACATGAAAGTAAGCAGCAAACCCATCAGAAATTTCATTAGAAAATTCTAAAACTAATTATGCTAAGTGATTTTCTCAGAAAATCAAGAAACATCATTGATGATAAACACCATAATGACATAGTGACGAATTAAGAACATTTGTGCTTCTAGTAACTATAGAAATTATATATATACTACATATATATATACATATAATTTCTATAGTGTATATGTATACAATATATATAATTGTATATATATATATAAGTGTGTGTGTATGTGTGTGTGTGTGTATATATATATATATATATATATATATATATATATATATACACACACACAAACTTTTTATTGGTTATTTTGTTTACATGTCAAATGTTGTCCCCCTCCAGGTTTACACTCTGAAAGCCCCCTATCCCATCCCCTCTCCCCCTACTCCTATGAGGGTGCTCCCCCAATCAATCAACCATGTCCCACTTCACTGTGCTGTTCTAGCATCCCTCTATTCTGAGACATCAAGACTCAACTGAACCAAGGGCCTCCCCTCCCATTGATACCAAATAAGGCAATCTAGTGCTACATCTATAGCTGGAGCCATGGGGTCACTCCATTTGTATTCTTTGCTTTGTGGTTTAGTCTCTGGGAGCTCTGAGGGTTGCAATCCCCTTCAGCTCTTTCAGTCTTTCCCTAACTCTTCCATCGGTGTCCCCATGTTCAGTCTGATGGTTGGCTGAAAGCATCCCCACCAGTATTGGTCAGGCACTGGCATCTCCTGCCATCAATTGCTTCTTGGCATCATCCACAGTGTCTGGGTTTGCTGTCTGCAGATGGGGTGAATCCCTGGGTAGGGCAGTCTCTAGATGACCTTTCCTTCAGTCTCTGTTCCACTTCAGTTTCTTTAGACATAAACAATTCTGGGTTAAAAGAAAAGAGGGAGGATAAAGGGTGGCAATATCATGTGTGGGAGGAGGAGAGTTCAGAGGGTCAGAAAATTGAACGGAGGTGTGTAACAGTGGAGAATGGGGAACTAGGGCTAGCCACTAGAAAGTCCTAGATGCCAGGTAAGCAAGAGGTTCCCAGGACCAAATGGGGTGACAAATTTAATTTAATTTTTTAATATATATATATATATATATATATATATATATATATATATA
>JADRCC010157743.1:0-15723 GCA_019843855.1 Hylomyscus alleni
AAAAAAAAAACACAGGATGATATGCTTTCACAGGGATATAACATACATAGAGTCTGACTCTAAAGCCATGAATTAATCATTGAAAAGTAAGTTAATTGAAAGAAGTATAATGCAAATGGGTTCAAGAGAAGAGAAGTGGGTCAAGGAAAAGAAGTAGTTAGCCAAACCAAGCACATTCAAGAAATGGATTCTAGAGATAAAATTGATGATTATTAGAAAAAAATTAATAATCCTTGAATAACAGTGAAATATGATATAGAACAAGAAATATTTAATAAAAACTATATAGTGCTGTAAATTCTGTTTCTAAATGGCCTTTCGGTATCTTTCCATAGAGTATACTTTTACTATGTCTGTAAAATCTTTATTATGAGTAAATAAAAACCAATATTTTTGTCTAGGATTCAAAGCAACTTTAGAATTAATTCAATTGCTATAATGTTGTAAGCTATATTTATCTCTCTCAAGCCAAGTATCAAGCTACTCACCAAGCTTTGGGAGGAAGTGAACAAGTGTTTATTTTGGGGAGACTGAATTTATATGTTTGTGAATAGTATTAAACTATTGACTGTATCCTTTGAAGAACAGCTTATAACTATATGACTGTAAATTAAATAGTTCTACATATGCACTTTTCTTCTTAAGAGCTTAAATAGGTTAAGATCACAAATATTGAAACAAATTTGTTTATTCTTGTTCTTCCCTATAAACTTGGTAAGTCATAGTATAGACTGGGTTTTACAAGAGGGTAATTTGACTTCCGTTTTGACCTTGTTTGGTTTTGTTTTTCTTACACTGAGACATCATTATGTTGCCTAGGCTAAATCAGAACTTCTTATATAGTCTATGATAAGAATGAATACATGATGCTCCTGCTACAACCACCAGCATGCTAGGATGGTAAATATCTGTGACCATATGTAGCTTTGAAATTTTTAGTAGTTAAAAATCATAGGGAATTTGCCAGGCAGTGGTGGCACATGCCTTTAATCCCAGCACTTGGGAGGCAGAGGCAGGTGGATTTCTGAGTTCAAGGCCAGCCTGGTCTACAGAGTGACTTCCAGGACAGCCAAGGCTACAAAGAGAAACCCTGTCTCAAAAAAAAAAAAAAAAATCATAGGGAAAATTCTATAGAATAAAATAATTTCAAAAGGTTAAACTTATCCTAAATTTATTTGTTTTTATCCAGGCAATGGATAATTGCTATAAATGTTTTTCTTATTGAATTCCCAGAATGTACTAGATATCATAGATACTAAAGACAAAGCAATAAACAGATTATATGTGTATGTATGCTAGATATATTTAAAGAGACAATGTTTATATGTATATTTACACAGACTATATATGTATATATATGAATACACACACACAAATTGATACAGATGAATGATGAGCTTTAAAGGAACAAAATAACATAGAAATTGCATAACCAGAGAATTACGATGAATACTCAAGTTCTGACAGCCATAACAATATACTAATTCAATATACTATATACTAATTCACTACATTATATGCTAATGCAAAAGCTAACTAATAAGGGCTTTATTCAATATGACACCTGGAAAACAAACCAAAATCCAAACAAACAAAAAACAATGGAAACTCCACTGACTCAAAGCCTGTATTTATTTTCCAGGATTCTGACTTTGCATTCAAATTGAGGAATTCTCAGGTGGTGGTTCTAAGTGCAGTGTCCTTGATTACTGAGTCTGGTCCTGCCAGTAGTCTTCAGAGGTCTACACTGGTGGAGAGGACAAGGTAGTTCTTGTAGTACCTCTGTTACTGATTGCAGTCTTGCTCTTCTCTAAAGGACTTTTTTTTTCTACAATCCAAGGTGACTCCATTTTAGGGCAATGATTCTTCTGTGTGCTGTAACCTTTAAGCAGGAATGACAGAGATGAGTCCAGAAAGAGACCTCTAAAGTGATTAACATGCCTATTTGGTGTGAAAATTCTCTCGTCACAAGAAACAGAATACTGGCAAGCGAAGTTACCATATGGTCATTCTCCTTTTAGTTGCCTAGTGGTTGCTTCCCCCCAGCCCCCAAATAGCCGCTTCTAAACTCATGGTTTAAATAGACTAAAAACTGTGAGAGTTGGGAGATGAGAGGTGTTCTTAATAAGACTAAAAACATAGATTGCAGAGATGTCTCAGTGGTGGAGAGCCTTTGTAGCTCTTGTAAAGGAACGAGATTCAGCTCCTTGAATCCACATTAAGCAACTCACAACTGAGATAACCACTCCTGTCTCCAGTTTCTAGGATTCCTTCCCCTTTTTCTAGTCTTACCAGGCACCTGTGCTCAGGCACATACATACACACACAAAATTAGATAAATCCTTCCATGTTAAAGAGGGGAGTTATTGAATAGATGTCTCAGTGGTTAACAGTACTCACAAAGGACAGTGGTTCAGTTCCCAGCACCACATGGATGCTCACAACGGTCTGTTCACTTCTGAGGAATCCAAGGATGCCTTCTGACCTCCACAGATACCAGGCATGTATATAATGAACAAATATACATACATGCAAACATATAAGCACATGAAATAAAATCAAATAAATATTATTGAAGAACTAAATTTTCAATGTATATTTTAGAATATATTTCTAGGAGAGTTTGAGTTCTCTGAAAGAAAAAAAAAGAAAATGAATAAAAAATAAACTGTTTGCCTCTTTTTGTTATTTAATCATACTTGATTATATACTAATATTTTTAAATCCCTTATAGTAAAATAAAAACTCAAGAGTTACTGAAATAATCCTACTGAAAAGCATTTCACACAAGGCACAAAGTCACTATAAAGAGGAGGGGGAGGGAACAGGGTTTTTTATTTTATTTTATTTCTTTTTTAGGAGGGGAAACTAGTAAAGGAGGTATCATTTGACATGTAAATAAAGGATATATCTAATAAAAAAGAGTTGTTTCTTAGAAGAATTATTGTCTTTTTATGCCTTTTAAATATTGTTTTGCAGTAAAGCAAAAACAAACTGCAGTAGAACAAAGCAAGCAAAAGAAAAATAGTCCAAAAAAGAACACAAGAAATACATAGAAATAATGGAACACACATGTGAATACACAGAAATTCCATAAAAATACAGATTCAGAAGCCACAATACATAGGCAAAAAACTTGTAATGTTAATAATTAATTAATTAATTAAATGCCTTGGAAAAACATTATAAGATAAAGAATCTGCAAAGATGTCCCTTAGTTCATTTTCTCTTTGCCATCTACTGCTAGACATGGGGCTTGTCCTTAGGAGCGGTTTCATCCCTAGTGAAACTCCATTGAGAACCAGGCTTTACTATGATCACTTGCAGATAGCTTCTGTATTAGGGAATGAGGCTGATGTTCACTTTTGTCAGTGCTGACACTCAAACTGGTGGAGCCACTTGCAGGCCTTGTGCATGTTGCCTCATACTCTGGGAGTTCATATGTGCAAGGGTTCTTCTCTGTTTAGAAGGCCTTGTTTTCTTGGTGTCCTCCATTCATCATAGCTATTACAAACTTTCTGTCTTCTATATTACAAGCTTCCTGAAACCTGAAGGGAAGATGAAGATACTCCATGTAGGGCAGCATGCTATAAAGTCTCTCACTCTATGCACATGGTCCAGTTTGTTGGTCTCTGTATTTTCTCATCTATTGCAGAAGGAAGCTTCTCTGATGATGGCTGAGCCGGGCACTAATCTACGAGTATAGCAGAACTCATTAGAGCCATTTAATAGCTATCTTCCTTTGTCAGAATGGTAGTATTTGAGAAGAATTAGTGTTAAAATAATATACTTTATTACATTGTATTGTCAGGTATGTCTGTTTTACTTGTTAATATTGTTTGTGTGTGTGTGTGTCTGTGTGCATCTGTGTAGACTCTTAAGAGCTACTGGACAGTCTAGTTTGTCTGATTTTTAGCCTGATTTTGGTAAATATGGTAAGCTCTGTTTACTGCCATGTCCAAATGACGACCTTGAATCTAAGAACAGAAGTAAGATTGTGCAGCAGGAAAGGGTGAATGTAAGTCCTCAGAACACAAGGACATTTATCTGGGCAAATTCTAGTGATATACATGCAATGTCTAACAAAGTATCGTTTCCTAGATCATCACTAAATAATGGCCTGCTCTCAGCTTTAGTATTGCTTACAATGTGAAATTCTGTACAGTGCTCATCTATCACCTTTCCCAGACACATTACTCTATTTCTTCTTTTCTAATGTATTTATTTGAGGCTAAGTATAGTCATACTATGGCTTCCAGCTTCTTTGTTTTATATGTCTTCAGTTAAAGCTGGCTGAACACCTCTCCACATTCACTTTTTCCAATAGAATATCAGTAGATTTTAAGCTGTTTTGCATTACAATTTACTGAAAAATTGTCTACTTCTTTCTTATATATGCCTTTATGTTCACAGCAATAGACTCTTTGTAAATGTGCCAAAATCTTAATTGCATTTAACAAGCAGGCAAATTAAGTGGATAGTGGAAAAGCTTGAAAAGAAAAGAAAAAAACAGGAATTCTAGAGAAGAGAAAAATAAACATAATGGAACATAGAGTACAACATTTAAATTCAACTAAATTATTCAACACAAAGTTGTTTTCATATTAGATGTGGAAGAGGAGTTTTGTTTTGTTTTGTTTTGTTTTGTTTTTTTGTCCACAGAAGAATTTTGAAAATTGTATTATGTTTTAAAATGTGCTATTTTTCTAGGTGGCCTTTGGTCTCATTGTTTTAATAATATCTTATGTTACCCTTTGAAAACTGGATAAATTTATATAATGTATTTGGTCATATCTAGGCTTCATTATCTCTCTCCATATCTCACTAGGATCCATCTCCCCAGCCAACCACCCTCCCAAGTTTATGTTCTCCAAAAAACAAACAAACAAAAATCAACAACTTAATGTCTGAGAGTTTACACAGAATAATTATCAAAACAATCTGCAAAATGTTTACATTTCACATTTACGTTTTGATAATTTTCCATTTCTTCTTATTATAAAAAAGAAAAACCATACAACTTCAGAGTAAAAATAAATGCTAGAAAGTCATTAAGAACCATTTTCTATCTCTTAAAATAATAAAGTACATAGTAAATATAATGACAGGTATTATACTGATAAGACATATGACAAGAGAATAATTGATTACTGTCACAACACCAGTACAAAGATTTTAAAATATTAGAATAATTAAGAAAAGTGATATCAGTAAAAACTAATACTTTTAAAAATGTTTTTGAACTGGAGTGTTTTCTCACATTCCAATCTACTCACAAATTCCTTAAGGAAATACACATGGAAAGACTAGAGTAAGCAAGCAACTGTCACGTGCTTTCTAACCTGCTTAACTCCTATACCTGAAACAAAAACAGCAGCAGCAGCAGCAACAACAACAATAAAATCAATCCAGGTTAAGACACAAGACAAATAACACGTTATAATCCTAAACTAACTGGTCCACACAACAGAAACTGTTGTGAACAGTACATGGAAGTCCCTTTAAGCTGCTTTTCAAGCATTGCCTGAAATCTTAGAAAAACAATAACAAATGAAAAGACTCAATGAAATGAAGAACTGACTCTATGAAAATATTGACAGACTTGACAAACCTTAAGTCAAACTAACCCAAAGAGAGAGAATATCCAAATTAACAAAATCAGATATAAAATGTAGGGCAGTGGTCTGTTCAGGCAACCTGGGCCCAGTTGAGAGTAATAGGTCTGGAACCCTAGAGCCCCAGTGGGAGATAGTTTCTGCCTGCAAGGGACATAAGGCATTCGGCCATAACTCCTGGGTCTCTGGCTCCTGTTTCAGTCACAACCTCTCACAGTCACCCTGCAGGAGATGTATGATTGGTCACATAGACAATGCCCCAAGCTCTTAGCATTCTAGCTGGACCCTACCACCCGTTATCTGACTACAACCAGATAGCCCCACCTCACACACTATAAGGGGCAGTTTGCCCCTTCCCCTCTCTCTTGCTTCCTCTCTTCCTCTCTTGCCCTCTCTTCCTCTCTTACTCACTTCTTTTCTTGTCCTCTCTCTTCCTCTCCTCTTGTCTCCTTCTTCTCCTTTCTCTCTTGTCTCCCCACGGTCATGACTGACCTATTTTTCTCATTCCTATAATAAAATATCTCATGATTGTGCATTGCACCCTTTTAACTAATGCCCCACACTAGCAGCAGCAGCAGAGAGACCCAGGCCAACAATAAAACAATATAACCATGCAACATGAGCCTTTACAGTAGACACTGAAGAAATTTATCAAATCATAAGACATAGACTAAAAACTCCATACTTCACTATCATTGAAAATCTAAAAGAAACAGATGAGTTTCTAGATAAACATGGCCCACCAAAGCTAAATCAATATGAACAAAATAATTTAAATGGACCCACAAAATTCAATAAAATAAATGCTGTAATTAAAAATCTCTCAACTACAAAAATCTCAAGAGCAGATGATATGATACCTTCAAAGAGCCAACATCAATGCTTCTCAAATTATTCTAAAAAGTAGAAAATGAGAGAATATTTCCATATTAGTTTTATAGACTACTATTACTGTGATATCAGACCTAAGATACAAACAAAAAGAAAATGAGAAATATATTGGTCAAAATTTCTAATGAATATGGCCACAAATATTCTTAACTAATGTGTTTGTAAACCAAATTCAAGAACACATGACAAATATTATCTATCTATAGATATACAGCTATTGACAATTGTTAGCTGCAGGGAGAGGGAGTAACAATTTTCTCTAAGAGTATCAGACATGGCAGGACAACTACATTTCTTTGGACGACTTTACATCCACACTATGGACACCACAAATGGATGTTCAAAAAAACTAAAGGACATAAAGCTGGGTGGAGAGGGAAGAAGGCTTAGATCTTAGACCTTAGGCAGGTTAGTGAATATGATTGAATCTTGTTATAAGAAACCTTCGATAATTAATTAAAAACAAAAGTTTATCCACCATAATCAAGTTGGTTTCATCCTGGAAACAGAGAAATGGTTAAATAAATTAAAACGACATAAATAGACTCAAGAACAGAAACCACACAAGCATATCATTAGATGCAGAAAAGGTTTTTTATAAAATCTGGTAGCCCTTAATAACAAAAGATCTGGAGAAAGTATTGATAGATATATTCCTCACCTTACCTCAACAACAAGCCCATAGCCAACATCTTGCTAATTGGAGAAAAGCTCAAATAATGTCCAATCAACTTGGAAACAAAGCAAGGATACCCACTGTCCCCCTTTTTGTTCACTAAAGTGCTTGAAATATGTCTATGGAAATAACACAAGTGAAAGAGATGAAAGGGATATACCCAGGAAAGAAGTCAAAGAATTCTTCTCTCCAGATGATAAGATTTTATACATTGAAGCCCTAAAAAAGTCACCATTAGAAACACAAGCAAAGGGAAGACCAAAGTGTGGATGCTTCATTCCTTCTTAAAAGGGGAAACAGAATACCCATGGAAGTAGTTTCAGAGACAAACTATGGAGTAGAGACTGAATGAAGGACAATCCAGAGACTGCTCCACATGGGAATCCTTCCCATATTCAATCATCAAATCCAGACACTATTGTGGATGCCAGCAAGTGCTGGCTGACAGGAGCCTGGTATAGTTGTCTCCTGAGAGGCTTTGCCAGTGCCCAACTAATACAGAAGTAGAGGATCACAGCCATCCATTGGACTGAGCACAGGGTTCCCAGTGAAGGAGCTAGAGAAAGGACCCAAGGAGCTGAAGGGTTTGCAGGCCCTCAGGACGAACAAAATATGAACTAACTAGTACCCTCAGAACTCCCAGGGACTAAACCACCAACCAAAGAGTACATTATGTCCCAGTGTAGAGGAATGTCAGGGCCAGGAAGCAGGAGAGGGTGGGTTGGTGAGCAGGGGGAGTAGGGAGGGAACAGGGTTTTGTTGTTATTGTTTTGTTTTTCATTTTTATTTTATTTATTTTTCTTTTTTCCTGAGGGGAACTGAGAAAAGAGATATCATATGGCATGTAAATAAAGAAAATATCTAATAAAAAAATTAAAAAATAAAAAAGACATTCAGTACAGTAGCAGGAAACAAAATGATCACAAAAATAGATAAAGGTTATGAAATACAGTGTAGCCGAGCTTTGAGACAGATATTGGAATAGCTAAACACATTAATTGTATGCACTTAATTAGGATGTAATTTTCTGAGTTGCTTTGTATCCAGTGGACCTGAATTCGAACTGTTCTTATGTTCTATAGGACACCCTATAAAATTGCTTAAAGGTGCATTCCTTTCTAAGCAAATATTTTAATAACTACAGAGTCCTGAAATAGAATATGGCTGCTGTCATTTAAGAAACTGACACGCTGGGTAATGAAGAGTCTGACTGTCAGAGAAAAATGGCCTCCGATGGCTGCATATAAAAGTGGATGGAACTAGAACATCTATAGGAGTATCTGGCTCTGAATAATGAAATTTCTAGATATGAACTATCCAAGTTAGCATACTAATATGGGCTCCTTATGTATTTTAATATGTCTTCCTACATATGCAACAACACTTGTCATTATTAAACACACTCAATGTAAGTTCTGTCTCTTTTCATGCTATTTTTCCTGGAAAAATTTACCAGGTGAAGATAGTACTTTCAATAACACAAAATTAAATGTCATATAGCGTGTTTGCAAACAAGAGTGATGAAAGTCATAAATAGAAATGTGGGGGTTTTGTTATACTGGAATGTACCTTTACATATGCAAATAATATTTATATATAATAATTACACATATAACATGTTTACCTACATTATATAAATATATAGTATATATAGTAAATAAAATATAACTAATGAATTTTTATGATAGATCATTTTAGGTTTTTTTATAAATGAAATGTTTTTCCTCTATGATATATGATCTGGAAAATGTTGTTAACAGACTTCCTACACATTCTGAGTTAAATAATTTACATCTTATAAAACTGTTACTCTGGAAGTAGCAATCCCTGGTAATAGAATATCTTTCCAGATTATCTTCAGTATTTAATTAACCATGTGGCAAAAGGAAGTACTAGGTGTTTAGTCCTGTCTGTGTCAATCACTGCCTGGCTAACAATACAATGGCTAAATTTATTTGCCAACTTTGCACATAAGCTCTGCATTAAAAAAAAAAAAAAAGATAGGTCCATATCTGGATTTTCCCTTGAGATAAGCTGTCCAGTACAGAAGCCATTGGAAACAGAGTGTTCAAGCACATGGAATGTGTTAGGGCAAAACTGAAAGATGCTGTATGTGAAAACACAGGCAACATGTCAGTGTTCCTAATACATATGAAGGAAAACTAGTTTAGCAATAATTTTGTATTGACTATGACTTACAATGCTGTTTGTCCGTTTGGAATCAGAAAATTATAGTCTTAAAATTATTTTCACCTGCTTTGCTTCACTCTTGCAATGTGACTCCTATAAAATTTCAATTTGAGTTTGTAAATGACTTTGCTTGCTTTAGCTGTATATCTATTAAATGCCATCTCTCTAGAGCTTCCTCCAGCACTGTTTAAATGTTGTTCGTATAAAAGAATAAAACCATTTTAGTTCAAATACTGAGGATAATTCATTCTCTGTTTGTGCCTAGTTTAATATGTGTGTGCCTGTGTGGGTGGGGTGCATGCTTTTATATACAGAGGCCAAAGGAGAGATAATGTCCAGTGTCTTGCTCTATTACTTATTTCTTTCAATAGGAATCTCTTGAGACTTCTTATTGCTCTGTCTTATTCCTCTCAAATAAGATATCTCTTGTAGAGTTAATGGGGTCTGCTCCCCCTGCCCCCGTTTGCCCTGCCACAGGGTATGGCAGCTGGGGAAGCAGGATGCAGGAGTTTTGACAATACTTACCGCATGCCATCGCCAGGCAGGTGTTAGCCCAGGAACACAGCTGATGTGGGGGAGCACAGTATGAGGCACAGGACAACCAGGGCTGACTCGATCCAGATCCCCAGACCTGCAAGGAGGCCAGGCCGTCTGGTTTTTAGGCTCTTGGGCACCCAGGTGCCACTGGGAGCCACAGAAGAGCTGAAATGGAGTGGGGGTCCGTGGACTGGGGCCGAGGGGAAAAAGAGGGGAGCTCCAGATGGTCCCATGGGAGAGAGTCCTTGGCTTGTCAGTGAGTGGCTGGCTTGGTTTGGTTTGGTGGATGGGAGCATAGAGAGGCCTTCTATGGAAGGTTAGACTGCGGCTCTTTAAGGAAAGGCCTTCTCCATTGCTCCCTACTGCGGATCCCAATGAAAAGAGGCAGTCCATGGTTTTAAGGCATTTATTGTCATGGTGGAAAGTGGATGACTAAAACCATACCTCACTTCTCAGGGTGGGTCTGAGGTTAAATACCTTTTGCAGGGAGGAGTATCTGTTGTCATGAGCTTCAACAGGACAAGCTAATAACTAGCAGGTGATCATCCTGAGATGGCCTGCTTTGTATTATTATATAATCTGCAACAGGTGTGTCCTTATTAAGCAAGGCTGTAAGGGATTGCTGCTATTAACATGATTTTCCTGTTATTATTAAACATATATAACAATCAATAAGTAGTAATACACCCCTTTTGAGCAGATCTCTGCAGATCCATGAAGATGTACTGTCTTGTAGTGATGTTATATAGACAAATAGATGACTTAAGTCTTAATGATGATGCTATAAGAATTCCTAAAATTATATCTGTGATTACTGAGCTCTTTTATAATGGGACTGCTATTCGGTCCTTTTCTAATAGTTAAAACTGCAATGAGAACTCTGCCAGTTTCCCAAATGTCACTAGTTAATTGCTCTTAAATGGTAACCAGACTTTCTTCTACTCATAGCACATTCCAAGAGGTTGTACAATTAGCCAAAGGTCATAAAAAAAGGATCTAATGATTTATTACAGGTGTTATGACAGAAGATAAAATATTGACTGGGTTTATCTATATCAAACTTCACTTATAACTTAGGTATGGTTTTAAACCTACAGTGAGCCCGTGGCACTGAGACAGGTGATGGATGTTTAGCTAGGTAATTACTCCTAATGGATATGCTTGTAAACATTCTCTGTTGTAAACTTCTATTTCAATTTATGATTTGATTTTCTGTGTGAACTTTTGATGAACTTTTAAACATGTGATCGTGTATTCTGAAAGATGTTTAAGGGTTGAGGACAAAGAGAAGAGTCAGAACTGTGGGACTGAGGTGAGAGGAACAGAGGTGAGAAGTGAGCTGAGAGAGGAACTGAGCTGAAGAGAAGTTTTTAAACAAAACACATTTTAGATTAGAAGGAGAATGCAGAGTGGAATAACTTAGAAACTATAGGTAACATAGAATACTAAGAGAGAAGGAGCAGGCAGACTTCTTCTTAGAGACAGAACAGGCCCCATGGTAAGGACAAGGCAAGCTTAGTCTTACTAAAAGAAACAAAGCTTTTTTCTTACAAATATAGGTTTAATTCATTTAGCATTAAAGGGTAGAAGCCTTTTCTTTCTCTGTGTAATAAAGATTGGAGTTCATTTTTCATCCAGAATGAGTGAGTTCCTTCTGTACTGGTGCTTGGTCTTTTACTCCATATGCATATGTAAGCATGGATGTGTGTGTAAGTATGTAATTGTGAGGATGCATGCAAGCTGGACCCAATTGGGTTTAAATGGAAATGTATAAATGAATAAATGAGTATGAATGAATCTGTACATGAATTTATGTGAGATTATGAATATTCACTTATGTAAAAGTTTTTCATTCTAATGTTATTCTCTTCTCCTGGTTCAATAGAAGTTTACTGTTCCAAACCTCCCCCTAGCCAGACAAGCAAGGGGCATCTGGACAATAGGTAAAAGGCTCTAGCAATTAATCCTTTACTTAAACTCCTGCTGTTTTAGGATGAGGTGCTAAGTGCCAGAAACTGCAGTTCAGAGGATCACAGAAGGTAGGTCAGCTACAATAGCATAGTAACTTAGACTTAAGTAAACTTTTTATTATACAGCAATCCTAAATTTCTCATAAGACAAAGTCTTACCCTCTGCCTATGCTCTTCCCCCTCCACAGCCTCAAGAAGAACTGACAAGAAAGAAGAAACATCCCCCTCAGAGGCTACCCACTCCCTCCTGCCCAGTCTGGAAAGGAAAGTTTATTGGCTCCCAGTTTATTGACTCCTGCCCAGTCTGGAAAGGAAAGTTAGAGTCCTCCAGGCCTTTGGGTACCTCATTAAAATGGATATCTGTCTTGAGGCTACCAGACCCCAGGTCACATCCTCTACCTGTGGAGGGGTTTGGGGTCTTGACCTTAAGTGACTGAAGGCCAACAAATCTATAGAGAGCTGCAGCTCCTCTATGACAGGAGCCTGATTCCCCAGAAGCAGGGCGAAACTTCTAGCCTTTAGCCTTTAGGGTCACTGGGGTTTCTAGCCTTGGCTCAACCAGGAAGCAGGCTGCCTTTCACAGTCCTATACTCTCTCTAACACCAATTACATCTTTCAGCTAGGACTGGCTTTCAAACCTCCATGGTCCTCTATACCCTCAATTCCAGCTTCAGAATTCTAGGAGCTGCTTTATTGCCTTGCTTTTTGCATAGATATTGTGGATTGAAATTCAGATCTTATGCTTGCAAAGTGTGCAAACTTCCTCAGCACTTCCCTAGACCCAAGGAAGCATCTTCTCTCACATTTTGAATTGGCCATTCATTTAACAATGTTAGGAAGTTTAATTTGTTGATTAATTTGTTCTCTTAATTTTTGGCCTGAGTGAGTATTTGATGACAAAAACTGAGAAAATGTCAATAGAAATGGGATATTCAGTTAATACTTGCTTATTGCGTGTTGTAAGTTATGACTTCTTGTTTATTCCACTAGCATCCTAGTGGGAGATAACCTGTTTTTGAAGTCATGTATCTTAACCTATTTGAGTCCCTTTTAGGTACCTTCTTTCCCTACAAGAGAAAGAAGTTCCCTGAGAACTACTGAATTTCATTTCTCTCTCCCATCAGGCAATAAATTCTTTAACCAACTTGGATCACATGCATATCCACCCTTAGTCTTCAATAGAAGTGTCAGAATTCTATTCCTTGTAAGATTTCATCAAAATCAAAGGACCCTCAGCTGGCCACCACTTATATTTCCTTCTGGCATGTACATTTGTCTCTCATGACCAGCCATCCAAAGGACCATTGGACTCTATCTAAACCCTCCATTCTAAGCAGATATCTATCAGTGTATAAGTGATGAGTTTATTGTTATTTAATTCAAGATGTACAAATGCTACCTGGATGGTTTTTTTCATGCAAATAAAGTTTTATTGGAACCGTGGCCATGTTTGTTTTTTTTTTATTAGATATTCTCTTTATTTACATGTCTTATGATATCTCCTTTCCCAGTTCCCCCTCCAAAAGAAAAGAAAAAATAAATAAAATAAAATAAACAAAAGCAACAACAACAAAACTCCCTTCCCTCCCCCCCTCTTACCAACCCACCCTCTCCTACTTCCTGGTCCTGGCATTCCCCTACACTGGGACATAGAATCTTCACAGGGCCAAGAGCCTCTCTTCTCATTGATGACTGACTTGGCCATCCTTTGCTACATATGTTGCTGGAGTCATTAGTTCCACCATGTGTACTCTTTGGTTGGTAGTTTACTCCCTGGGAGATCTAAGGGTACTAGTTAGTTCATATTGTTGTTCATCCTAAGGGCCTGCAAACCCTTCAGCTCCTTGGGTCCTCTCTCTAGCTCCTTCATTGGGGACCCTGTGTTGAGTCCAATGAATGGCTGTGAGCCTCTACTTCTGTATTAGTCGGGCACTGGCAAAGCCTCTCAGGAGCCTATACCAGGCTCCTGTCAGTCAACATTTGCTGGCATCCACAATAGTGTCTGGATTTGAATATGGGAAGGATTCCCAGGTGGAACAGTCTCTGGATTGCCCTTCCTTCAGTTTTTGCTCCATAGTTAGTCTCTGCAACTCTTTCCATGGGTATTTTGTTCCCCCTTTTAAGAAGAAATGAAGTACCCACTCTTTGGTCTTCCTTCTTCTTGAGTTTCTTGTGGTTTGTTGATTATATTTTGGGTATTCTGAGCTTCTGGGTAAATATCCACTTATCAGAGAATGCATACCATGTGTGTTATTTTGTGATTGGGTTACCTCACTCAGGATGATATTCTCCAGATCCATCCATTTCTCTAAGAATTTCATAAATTCATTGTTTTTAATAGCTGAGTAGTACTCCATTGTGTAGATGTACCACATTTTCTATATCCATTCCTCTGTTGAGAGACATCTGGGTAATTTCCAGTTTCTAGCTATTATAAATAAGGCTGCTATGAACATAGTGGAGCATGTGTCTTTATTACATGTTGGAGCATCTTCTGGATATATGCCCAGGAGTGCTACCTGGATGTTTACTGCAGGAAAAAAAGATAGAAAAAGAAAAGTTTTAAGAAGAAAGAAAGAAAGTTTGAAGCCAGCCTGGTCTACAGAGTGAGTTCCTGGATAGCCACGGCTATACAGAGAAACCCTCTCTCATAAAAACCAAAAATGAAGAAAGAAAGAATGAGAAGAATGGTGGGCAAAGAAAAACAGGGAAGGGGGAAAGAAAAGGAATAGAAAAAGAAACACATCACCACATTGTAAGTAAGCAAAAGTAATGTTGCCACTCCATGTTCATGGAACCTTTAAAAGGAAAGGAAAGGCTGCTTTTTAGTTTATATTTTTCCTGTTGCTTTTCTAAGAATTCATTTACATAAATCTGAGACTTTTTCTTCTTTCTGATTTTTTAATATGCTTTGTGACCTAAATACTGAGCATATGGCATGTAATTTCATACAGAAAATTGCTCAGCCTATCTAATTCTCATTTCACCATTTTCTCCCCTGAGTTGTCACATCAGCAGTTCCTGACAGAAAAAGAAACATATCACCACATTGTAAGTAAGCAAAAGCAATGTTGCCACTCCAGGTTCATGGAACCTTTAAAGGCAAAGCCCAGGACTGATAGGAAACACTGACTTTCTCAACAGCAAGTGCTTCATCTCTGTCAGTTTGACTGTGCAATACTGGGCTACTTTATCAAAATGTATTCTAAAAGCAAACTGAAATGTATAGTGTAGTTCCTTTTACAAAGATATATAAAAGGGAAACAAAATAAGAAAATTTCATAAATATCTTCACTATGCACAGCCTCTTCTAATAAAGAACACACTATTCAATTTTTTTTTTAATGAGAAAGACTGCAAAGTGTAGCCTGTCAGGTCTCAATACAATATACAGCATCAATAAAAACAAATGCCAGAAGGCATGAAAAGAAAAACAGTATAAAATCCATTTCTGGGTGGATTTACCATAGAAACAGCAATAGCAAGTGGGAAAATGCAAAATATTTGAAGAAATGCAAAAGGAAGATGTTTTTAGTCAAACAGATAAATCAAAACTTACCAATGACATCTTTAATAAGTGAATATAAAGATGAATAAATGGCTTATCATTTGCATTTGCATTAGATATATCATCAATGATAAATGTTTCACTGGTACAAATCAGGTTATAAAATGTTAACTACTATTCCATTTTAAATTTTTTACAAAGGGCTAAAAGGATTGAATAGTAAAAGGCACTGGGTGCTTACAACATAAGCACGGTTCATTCTTTTCTACACATTTTAAATTACATTTTACTCAGTGCGTGCGTGTGTGTGTGTGTGTGTGTGTGTGTGTGTGTGTG
>JADRCC010157748.1:0-10872 GCA_019843855.1 Hylomyscus alleni
TTTGTGTGTCAAGTTGACAAGGGGTCAATTGTACTGGCTGGTTTTTTGTGTCACCTTGACACAGGCTGGAGTTATCACAGAGAAGGGAACTTCAGTTGGGGAAGTGCCTCCATGAGATCTAGCTGTGGGGCATTTTCTCAGTTAGTGATCAAGGGGGTAGGGCCCCTTGTGGGTGGTGCCATCCCTGGGCTAGAAGTCTTGGGTTCTATAAGAGAGCAGGCTGAGCAAGCCAGGAGAAGCAAGCTAGCAAGGAACATGTCCCCATGGCCTCTACATCAGCTCCTGCTTCCTGACCTGCTTAAGTTCCAGTCCTGACTTCCCTTGTGATAAACAGCAATGTGGAAGTAAGATAAATAAACCCTTTCCTCCCTAATTTGCTTCTTGGTTATGATGTTTGTGCAGGAATAGAAACCCTGACTAAGACAGTATGTGTGGACTAGTTTTTGAACTTTGTATGTTTGCTGTTGCTCTGTTTGTCAATGCTTGTGGCAAATAATAAAACCTGGCCTTTCAGATTTTTTTTAAAGCTACAAGAGATCACAATAAATGATAGAACTGTCTTTTCAATTTCTATAAAAATCTGATGTTTTCATTATTACAACATTAATCCTCTCAGTCAACTTAGACAGATTTAACAATGTACTACTAAGTCTCAAATTAATAGTTTATCTCTTCATTTAATCAGGATTCTAATTTTTTATTGCTATATTTTGGAATACTATTAAATATAAAAGGCCATTATATAACAATATAAAAGAATTTTTATTGGTATATTTTGTATGTTTTAGACTAGGGGAGTCATATTTCAGTGGTATTAGAAGTTTCTAAAAATATTAGTAATTATTATTTTTCTGTTATATATAGAAACATAGTTTCCTTTCTGAGGTTTTATGTACATATATATTTCTAACTATAAAAACTCACAGATGTTTCTGCATACATAGCCATGTAATCTGAATGCAGGTACATCACCTATTAGCTTCTCTCTTGTTGAATACCACATAACGTGGCCCATCTGTCCCAGTGTCCCTAGAAGTATTGTTCCTATGATGCAAAAAGTGGAATCATAGCTCATACAGGGGAATCATAGCTCATGTTGGAAAACAGCACGGAAGGCCTTTGAAGCAGCAGCACCTGGCACACACTAGCACACATTAAACATCCAAGGAGACATACAAAGTAAACATGTATGTAGAATATATGTATATGAATATATATATATTCTTGAGTCAGAGTCACTCTTGGGAAGTCCAAACTCTGGTGCCCAAACTAGTATTTTTACTTCATTCTGTCCTCCGTGTCAGAGGTCATTTTTTTCCGTGGTCAATACTTCCCAGTAACATAGCTGACGTTACTACCTTTATCAGAATTCTAGGCAAAGGGAGCCAGAGAGTTAATCCAAATTCAAATTCAGTAGGCTGAGGGAGTTTTGGAACCTTAACTTATAGAGTATCACTTTTAAATCCAGTGTTCTCAAGTGCTTCAGAAAAAAGAGGTTCTTTTTTATTCTTAGTCAGGGTTTCTATTCCTGCACAAACATCATGAACAAGAAGCAAGTTGGGGAGGAAAGGATTTATTCAGCTTACACATTCACATCGCTGTCCATCACCAAAGGAAGTCAGGACTGGAACTCACACAGAGCAGGAAGCAGGAGCTGATGCAGAGGCCATGGAGGGATGTTCCTTACCGACTCGCTTTCCCTGGCCTGCTCAATTTGCTTTCTTATAGAACCCAAGACTACCAGCCCAGGGATGGCACCATCTACCTTGATTGAGAAAATGCCTTACAGCTGGATCTCATGGAGGCGTTTCCTCAAGGGAGGCTCCTTTCTCTGTGATAACTCTAGCTTGTGTCAAATTGACACACAAAACCAGCCAGTACAGGTTATAAACTTAAAGCAAATGAAATATATGATATAATATAAACCTATTTCCGAACTTTCCTCTAAAGTTGTAGTTCCGTCTGGTTGTAAGGATGAGTACTGGTAGGAACTAAGTAGACAGTCCACATTCTTGTTTGGTAGTTAAATGAGCTTAGTTACTGCTTAACAATGGACTGGTTGGGAATGGAAGTCCTGGGTTGGATTTCTAATGCCTTATACAGTGACGGCCTTTGTTGCATAAAGAAACCCATGCAGTAGCTTTCTTTCTCCTATTAGTATTTAGCTCACTCCAGGCTGAAACTAGATTTCAGTAGCTTGTAGACTTCCTAGGCATGCAAACTTTGAGCCCTTCATCTTGTAACTGTCTCTTGTGTTTCGTATAGCTTTGCTTTTCTTCTACATATGGAGGTAGCACGATTAATCCAATCATTATTTTTTCACTTACATTTCTTTTTTTTGAGGTTCTCTTTCTTTAAAACAACGAGTGGGAAGAGGCTCAACTATGTTTACATTCTACTTCTTACTTGAGCTTGGAGAGCTGACTGTGGCTATAGACAAGTACATCACCTTTCTAACACTCTCCGTCATCTGTGACCTTTAATACCAAGGAGTCCTAAGCACGTCTACCCATTAACCCTGACTCATTTCTTCTCCATCTGCTCTCATGCTCACAGATGGCCCTGATACTCAGTCCACTTGGTATGCTGTTCACTCTTCTTCTTTATCCTCCGCCCTCTTGGGGGAAGGTGGTGAGACAAGATCTTTCTGCATAGTCCTGGATGGCTTGGAATTTGTTATGTAGACCAAGTTGGCCTAGACCTTGTCACTCAGTATTCATTAACCTTCACTTCCTTTCAGCACCTTTGTGCCTGGCCACCAACCTCATTTCTGCTGATTAGGGAGGTTGTCTCTCAGAGGTCCTGAGGTAAAAGCTTGGTCTTCAGTATGACAATGAGGAGATTCTTTGGATGCCACTCTTGTCAGAGGTCCAGACCAGCAAAGTCGTGGCTTGAATGCCAAGAAATATAATCTAGATAAACCTCTTTATTTCATATCCAGCCTTGGGTGTGTTGTTGCAGTCACACAGAGATGAATAATTTAATCTCCATTCACTATTTCTAAATTATAATTTCCTCTCCAGGGACGCTGCAACTTCCCGTTCTTGAGTTAATTTTGCCACATAGTCAACAAGAGACATTCTACACAGACATAGAGTCCACTATTGAAATCTTGAATTCTTTTTCTAGCTGCCTATAGTACTTTAAAAAAATGTTTTACGGGAGGCAGAGGCAGGCGGATTTCTGAGTTCGAGGCCAGACTGGTCTACAGAGTGAGTTCCAGGACAGCCAGGGCTACACAGAGAAACCCTCTCTCAAAACAAACAAACAAACAAAAAAAGAAAAAAATGTTTTACCTTCTTTTGTTTTGACACAACTATTTATTATGCCACAGCCTTTATCTTAATGCATTGGTTCTTTTTTTCTGAACATTTGTGTGCTTTCTTTCTACAAAACAGATGGTGTTTTATAGACTTATTGATATATTTTATGTGTACGTGTGTGCCTAAGTGTATGTATGGGAACCATGTGTATGCAGTGCCTGTGGGTACCAGAAAAGGGTATCAGATGCTCCTGGAACTGGATCAGGAGGTTGTGAGCCATCATGTGGGTGCTGGAACTAACCTAGGTCCTTCAGAGGAGCAGCAAGTGCTCTTAACCACTGAGACATCTCTCCAGCCCATGAAGACTTTGTTTGTTTGTTTGTTTGTTTTGGTTTCTTGAGACAGGGTTTCTCTGTGTAGCCCTGGCTGTCCTGGAACTCTCTCTGTCGACCAGGCTGGCCTCAAACTCAGAAATCTGCCTGCCTCTGCCTCTCAAGTGCTGGGATTAAAGGCATGCGCCACCACTGCCCAGCATGAAGACGGTTTTTAATCACAGCTTGGGAGCTCTCCAGGACTCTGACAGTTCTAGGTTTTATTATTTCCATTACAGAATGAAATACATTGGCATTGCATTTTGTTACATCTAGCTGCACTGCTATTGGCATGTAACTTGTCACTCTGTATAGAAAGGTTTCCTTTGGCTGGCATAAATATTTAACATAAAATCAAGAGAATCTTGAATGCTTGAGCCATCACATTATCATATACTACTGTCTCCTGCTGCTATCCAGGAACAGCATGACATCATCTGATTCTTTGCCATACAATCCTCGTGAGTCTCCTGGATTTCCACACGGTACATCACAGGATGAAAAGACTCTTCAGTTTTCCAGTCTGATATAGAACCTTCTGCTAGTTACAGGGTCCAGCAGCAAGCAGTGTCTATTATATATCCAGTTTCTCTGATACCAAGAACATAACTCCTACTGAAGAAACTGCTAAAGATGGCTGTGCTCTTGATCCATGCGAATAAAGCTTGATCCGTGTGGTATGTCTTGTTTTTGAAACCAGATTCTTTGTCAAAATACTTAAGGCTTTACTTTTGTATCCCACCCTGGCCTACTGTGCTGACAAGTGTAAAGGGGATGAACAAAAGGACATCAAGAAGACCTGCAGGGAATGAGTGTCTCAGGCACTGAGAACCACGCCAGTATTGGCCCAGCTCCAGCCGGAGTTCTCCAGGTTTTCATCTCCCTAAGTATGTATCTCTGATGTCCAGATTTGAAAACTCAGGGCTCACACTTACAGGCTCTGGGCAGTATCTGTACCCTCAGTGACTGCGGAGCTGAAACTGGGAAGGAGAATCGTGGCTTTGAACCTGCGGCTCTAATCTCACCTGAGTTCACAGCTCTGGCTTCTGCAGCCTTGGCTCTGGGTTTTGGTTCCACTTACTGGAACTGAGCTTGGGCAGGGATTTTGGTTTTCTGAAGAAGAGGCAGTGTCAAGTTCTGTGAATTGAATCTCTAGTTAAGGGTCCTGGGATTCACCCTTTGGGCTCTGGGTTGCTGCTTGACCCTTGACCTTTGTCCGAGGTTTTTAAGTACTTTGTGGGAGGTATGTCTTAGTGATGTGCAGAGCTGTGGTGTGACAGTGAAACTACCCGCAGTTTCATGAACTGGGTTCTCTCAGGGGAAGGACCAAAGGACCTGAAATAGAAGGTTCGAAATGCAAAGAGAAATCACAAAGCCAAGTTGCATCCCAATCAAGGCTTTACTTTACTTAGAATAAGCCAGGGTTTTTATAGTCACAGGAGAAACAGAAACCAAATCTCTAGATTACATGATATTTGCATACTGCAAAAAAGGTTCAGGTGCCAAAGTCCCTAGGTTCAGAAGATCTTAGGGCCGTAGGCATACTCAGGCGGTGGGCGTGCAGGCGGGTGGGCGTGCTCAGGAGGCTTCTTCAAAGACGAACTGACAGTCTGCAGAGAGCATTTGTCTTAGCTCCCCAGGTGGTAGCCTCCAAGCAGAGACTGCCAGAAGTCCGATGGCTGAGGGGAGTGGGGGGTACTTCATCTCCTTCTTACTGGTTCATTGTTCCTTTTCAGGCACTGGGTTGACATTTCAGGTTTTGGGGCTTATAATGCTGCTAAGATTTGGGGGAAAACTGAGGAAAAAAAGCCCCTGCCTTATAGCCCTTCCCTTTGGGATGAGGAAAGTATTAAATCTTAGGCTCCCGTTGAGGTCTCTTGTTTGAATTTTGGGTCTGTTACTAGACCCAAGGCTTAATGTTCTCCCTAATTCCGAGGGAACGTTGGTACATAGTAGGAGACAAGGATGCTGAGTGTGAGCCAATAGTGATGATGGGTCCAGTCAGATGACAGCAGTCAATAATCATTCAGCACCTACATGGTAGATAGACCCCAGGTCCAGACCAGGGTCTGCGCCATCTGGAGCTGGATCTCTCCCACACCTCCACTCTACTCTGAAGTTGATCTTCCTCTCTTATCAGTAATACAGAATCTTAACAGCACCCATATAAGGAATTCCTGTTCATCTTAGAAGCTGCGGCTAGCTCAGAACTTGCAGCCCTGTGGTAAAGAAAGAAGGCTGCGCAAGCTCTGAGCTCTTTCTATCGGTCTCCTGAAGGGAGAGCCACTCTTTCTCCACCTAGTGTGAAGTGTGGAGCTTTGCTCTGGGTTTGGTCGAGAGCAGAAATGGGCTTTCCTGAGTGTATTCCATGAGCCACTCAGTACACTGCAGCCAAGCCCTAGGCCGTGGTGAACAGCCCCAGAAGTACACACTTCTCTATCTTGCCAGCCTGAGTGATTAGGTCTCTTCTCAAGGTGAAGCACATTTCAAAAGATTAAGTCCCAAATTCTTCCCAGAACATGCCAACTTCTAGTACTGAAATTACTAAAATGTTGAATGGTGGTCCCGTAAACTATCAGCAGCAGTAAAGGTTCCTAACGGAGGTAATGCTAATGCTGCGACCCTATCATACAGTTCCTCATGGTCGTGGTGACCCCTCAACCATAAAATGATTTTATTGCTACTTCATAACTGTAGCTTTGCTGTGAAAGGGTCATTGAGCTTCCAAAGGGGTCTTGACCCACAGTCTGAGAACTGCTAAGTAAGACAACAAACAATGCCTGATAAATGGTTGTCACCCACCCAACTCATTTACTTTTGTAGCTGCTGTCAGAGCTTTCAGCCTTGCCCAGTGCTGCCTCCTTCCTGCCACTCTTACCAGGTATCTGCTTAGCTCATCCACCCACCTAGCTGCAACCAATTAGATCACCACAGCCTCTGCGGGTGCACTGTGGATTGTAACACTGCTTTCTAACTCTGCTCTGCCCCCTTGTCATGCTTTGCCTGATCTGCACTTTAAGCTGAGCTAGCTTGCTTCAGATGCCTTCATGTTATTCTGAGTTACAGCTTCTCTGACTTGTGGCTTTGAATAGGAGACTGGAGATTTTTTTATTTGTTTGTTTGTTTTTTTGTTTTGAGACAGGGTTTCTCTGTGTAGCCCTGGCTGTTCTGGAACTCACTCTGTAGACCAGGCTGGCCTCGAACTCAGAAATCCACCTGCCTCTGCCTCTCAAGAGCTGGAATTAAAGGCGTGCGCCACCACTGCCCAGCTGGAGATTTTTTTTCTTATTATCCTGCCTTTGATAGTGATATGAAGTTGGTGGACAAACCACATGCTCTTACATAAAATAAGGTTTCTAATACCAAGCTGGTGTGTCTCCCAGATATGTAGTATGGAAGATGAAGACAACGGAAATGAGATTAATCAAAGACTTGTAAACAGAATCCACATTTATCGAAGCAAAGCTCATTTTGGGAAAACCTTTTTATAAGGGAGACCTACAGTATAGGACTGGCTAGGATTAAAGGCGTGCACCACCACTGCCTGGCTCAGACACGATTCCTAAGTGGTCCTGATTTTGTGTATGGAAACTCTGCTCTTGAATACTATAGCTATAGCTCAGTAGTAGAAAACTTACCCAGCGTGAGAGAGGCCCTAAGTTCAACTCCCAGTGTCACCAGAACACTGAGGGTGGGGATAGAGGATTGTTCAAATTTCTTTCTTACTTTATTTTGTATCATTTTTGATATGCTTTATTTTCCAAGGAATCCAACTTTGTGTATTTATTGATATAGTTCATGAGCATTCAGTATAATGCTTTGAGATCCAGTATGGTAAGCAGTGATAGCTTTTTTAGTTATTGCCATTATTTCGTTCTGTTAGGCTCAAAGGGTCTAACAAACACTGATAAATATGTAATGACCTGTTGCCCAAGATTATAGGTGGAAAATTGGCAAAAGACCCAATAGAACAACTAAAATCAAACCCACCCACCAACCAACCAACTCATCTCCTACCCCCCCCAGAAACACTGTGACATCAAACCACCCACCAACCAACCAACTCATCTCCCGCACCCCCCTAGAAACACTGTAACAAAAATTCAGATACCTTATTACACAATTTTAAAAACAACACTTATCTTTTCTTCAAATAAAAAAATCTTTTCTCATTTTTGAGCACACAAACTATAAGGAATATAGAAGAGATGTAAGCACATTTACATAGAACATTTATATATTAATTTTTTAAATCTCCACAGTATTGGCCAGCTCTGCTCTCATGCCTGACTACATATTATTATTTGAAATGACTCATACTGGAAACAATCAAGGAAGCACTCATTTGTAGCGACAATTTTCATGACGACAGCAGAGGGCGATCTCCTCCCGGAGAATTACCCAAGCTACATGGAAATCCATCTCAAGATGCTCACTGTGTAGCAAGAAATGTGTTTTTGTAAAATTATTTTTGTGATACGCTTCAAATCGCTGCTTTTCAAGGGAAACAAGGTTTGACAATTAAGTAATTAGTGTGTTATTCATGTTAAATCAATCATTATTGGAAACATGAAAGCTACAAATATTCTAAAATAATAAATCACTCACTTATGCCCAGAGAAAATTGTTGAAAGAATTTGGGAGACACTAAAAAAATGTGATTGCTGAAAACAATTCCAGTAATATTTCCATTCAGGTTTTATTATCAAAAAAATTTAACATAATGTAAAAAAAGAAAAAAAACCTCAAAACCAACTCCCCAAAATACAAAGCCCCCAAAATCCATGATGAATTCACTAACTTCTACTGATACCTCATTACCTCTCTCTGCTGACCAAACTGAATTATTTTTAAACTCAGTTCATATCCTATTAATCCTACCTTAAATTCCATATTTCAGAACAATAACTTCTTTCTATTTTCCTCTCTTTCTCCTTCTGGCCCTCTTTTCCTCCACTTTTGGACCTTTGAGACAATCTGCCATTCTCTAATTCAGGCTAGCCTGGAAATTACTATGTAGCCCAGGCTGGTCCTAAGCGCATGATCCTCGTGTTCAGGCCTTCCAAATGCTGACATTCCTGATGCGACCCACCATATCTGACAGGAACCAAGGGGCTGGGGATGAACCTCAGTTGTCACAGGGATTGTCTAGTGTGCATGAAACCCTCAGTTCAATCCCAGTACCACATTAACTAGGCAAGAAGAGGCACACCCATAATTCTAGCCCTCGGGAGGTGGAGGCAAGAGGGCCAGATGTTCAAGGTCATCCTTGGGTACATAGCGGGTCTGAGCCAGCTTGGGTTAGATTAGGCTGGGCCTTAAAATAAAAGCAAAAAGAAAAACAAACAAAGGCAATATAGTATCACCACCTTTAAAAATTAAAATAAGTTCTGCCTGGTTATCTGATACTGTTATTATTTCTTCATGGTTTTACCTTTGTCATTTTCTTTGTTATTCAATGTATTTAGGAAAAGATACAGTGTGTACATTGCACTTGATGCTCCTGTCTGCGGAATTGCAGTTAATGTATAAGACTACTTCCTCTCTTGTAAATAAATAAGTTCTATTTTATTTCAATGTACCATGTACTCAAAGTGCAATCCACAACAACTCCTAAGATCCTATAACTACAAATTTCAAAGCATACCCGATGTTATTAAAACCTCAACTACCTTAGGCATGAAGGAGCTCAAGGGGATGGCAACTCCACAGGAAGACCAATAGGATCAACCAACCTGGACGCCCCCCCACCCCCCGTCCCGAGCTCCCAGAGACTAAGCCACCAACCAAGAGCATACATGGTCTGGTCCGTAGCCCCTGGCACATATGTAGCAGAGGACTGCCTTGTCTGGCCTCAGTGGGAGAGGATGCACCTAACCCAGGGAAGGGGGATGGGTGAGGGAGGGGAGGGTGAGTTGGGGTAGGGATGGGAAGGGGCGGGAATAGATGTTCTTGGGGAGCACCCTGTCAGAGGCAAAGGGAAGCAGGATGGGATGAAGAACCTGGAAGGCTGGCAACATTTGGAATGTAAATAAATAAAACAATTTCAAAAAAGCCCAAACTACCTTTTAACAGGGGCTGTAGGCACATTATAACATGTTAAAATTTTAAAGTTTGATGAGAAGCATTATTTTTTGGAACGCTTCCCTCCCTCCCTCCCTCCCTCCCTCTCCTTCCCTTCCTCCCTCCCTCTCCCTCCCTCCCTCCCTTTCTTTTTAAAAAGACATACACACATACATGAGTGTTTGACAGATACATGTAATTTACCATGTATGTTCTTGCTGGCAGAGACCAGAAGAGTGTTGGATCCTCTCAAGCTGGATATAGATGGTTGTGAGCCATCATGTGGGTGCTGGGAACTGAACTCAGTTCTCTGCAAGAGCTGCAAGTGCTCTTAAAGGCGGAGGCATCTCTGCAGGTCCTTGTGAATTGTTCAGGGGAAAGGGGGTCTGAATTTTGCAGATTCTAACTCTATGAATTCATTTGTCATGTATCTCAGGTCCCTGCATTTCCTGCTAACTAATTACGATTAGAAGATAGATATAATTTAAGTATTATTTCCTGGCAGGACTGCTTTGTAAGAACTTCACTTATTTCGAATGGAAACTAGTTTTATCTCTTCTTATGATATCATCAACTCTTCAAAGCCATTATCTCTGTGTATTAATTTAAGGGATCACAGAGAATGACAACTCTAGCATTTTTTTCTTTTACTAACAAAGATTGGAGAGGTTTTCTTTGTATTACATTTGAAATACAATTCATATAGAAATTGAAAGCTAAATAAATGTATGGGATTTAAAAATTTGAACACAACTCCTGTTGTGTTTTATAAAAAAGAAAGGTGCTGGAGCTGTGGCTCAGTGGTTAAGGTCACTGACTGTGGATCCATAGGACCCCCGTTCAAATCACAGCTCCGGCCTGATGGCTCCCAGCAGTCTGAACTGTCATAAAGCTGGGATAAAGCCGGGCAGTGGTGGCGCATGCCTTTAATCCTAGCACTTGCCCAATCCTTGCTTCTGCCTAGCAGAAGCAGGTGGATTTCTGAGTTCGAGGACAGACTGGTCTACAGAGTGAGTTCCAGGACATCTAGGGCTACACAGAGAAACCCTGTCTCGGGGAAAAAAACAAAAAACAAAAACAAAAAACAAAAAACAAAAACAAAAAAACCCCAACCAACCAACCAACCAACCAAAAACGAGAGAGAGAGGGAGAGAGAGAAAGAGAGAGGGGGGGGG
>JADRCC010157752.1:0-11064 GCA_019843855.1 Hylomyscus alleni
AGGAGAGAGAGAGAGAGAGAGAGAGAGAGAGAGAGAGAGAGAGAGAGAGAGAGAGAGAGAGAGTTTGTGTGGTATTTTTAGGAGACATTGATAAAAAGTCACCAGCAGAAGCAGTAGGTTTGTTTTGTTCATTTGTTTTGTATTTTTAAATAGTGAGTATTCAAGGTCTGTCTCATGCTAGATAATATTCTAATATCATATGCTAAGAATTGCCTAGATACAGCAAAATCTTTGCACTATGACTTATTTTTCCAAGGGAGAATGACTTATAACCACTAAGTAAGAAGCAGGTCCAGAAATATAAAGAGAAAGTCAGGTGATTAGTAGCTTGTTTCCCAGGATCATCTGACTCTCAAAGCATGTAAATGAGCAATGACAAAGACCTGCTTTGAAGGGAAATAGTTGACATCATTGATTCGAGGAGGGGCATAAGGTAGAGTAACAATAGACATTCATAACTCAATGTGTCTTTGGGAGGAGGACCAATACAGAGGAAAATGTGAACACCCAGAATACATTCAATGGATTTCAAAGTTAGCCATATCATCTCACAGAATATAACAAACACTAGAATCTACAGGATCCACAGAAAATCAGAGTAAGGGACAGACACATGAACATCTATCACTTTCTTTTTACTGTTGTTATTACTACTACAGTAAGCCAACTCAGTAAGGTATTATTTGGTAATATTAAGATATATTTGATGTACTATGAGGAGACATCCTAAATTTGTTAGAGATAATCTTTGGACAAGTTCTGCATTCGGGTTGTATGATATTAAAACAGCTTCCACATAGTATAGTCAATTTGTACCATCATTTATCGATAGAACATTGTCCTTTGTAAAATTAGTAATTCTAAACCAATGCTCTTCATTCTTCTAACAACATGTAATTTTACATGTAATTACATGTAAGTGCTAACATGTAATTTTAGTACTTTTAGTTGAATTCACTGTTGATAATGACTTGATTTGTAAAAGATACAGATGCAAATCCTCAACTATGTATTTTCCTTTGGCCTACAGACTGGGTGTTTAAAACTGTAGCCATCCTATTTACATATAGGTCAAGACAGCATATTCTTTTTGAATTACTATCATGTCTATGGAAAGCTTATGAATATAAATATATATGAGAAGTTTATTACCTTATTTTTACATGTTAAATTCTTATTACATATCACAAATGCATTCATAATCTTTAGTTCTCATTTTCCTTTAAAACTAGGAAGATAGTGTTGTAGTATCACTGGTTTTAGTTTTCTGACATAATGTTGTGTCTTCATAATATTCTATTAGATTCTTGCTACATTCTCTGTAAATTACATGTTTTTAAAGCATCTTCAGATATATGTAATTTCAAACTCCTTTCAAATATATTTCTTAATGAACTTCTTACTTGTTTTATAGGAGGAGGTACACTTTCACAAGTTTCCCACATATTTTACAGTTTTAAAGGCCCGCCTCATACTATGTTAAAAAACTGGTTAGGTGATCCCATGAATTCAAATAACTTTGCCATATTTGATAAAGTTTTCCAAGTTGTTGTCTTTACAAATCTGTCTTGATCCTGCATTGGAGAAAGGCATCTTATAGTTTCAAGGAAGAAAAAGAGAATAAAATAAATGAGCCCACAGAATCTCTTTGTGATAATGTATCCTATAGTCTCAGACTTCTGACTTAATCATCTCTTAGTATCCAGCACTTCCATTGGTACCAATCTGAGGTCACAGTCTTTAACACACAGGATTTTAGATGGCCTTAAAGATACAAAGTGTTGCAAAGACAGATTAATAACAAAACATAGGTATGATAAAGATGATGTATGCACAGTAATTTCCATCTCCTCCTACTAATATACAACATATCCATTGCATGCAAATTCCTTTAACTTCATATGATAAGCATTTTATATTATATTGACAGGTAGAAAAATGGCTCTCCAAGAGTTCCCTGCCCTTATTCAAGAACTTGTGAATATTTGCTCATCAGTGATAAAAAAATTAAGGTCATCAATATAATTGACATGATTACTAATTTCCTGATATCATATATGACATTATAATAAGTTCTCTGGATGTTTAAAAGGGAAGTGTCACTAGTTTGTACAAGTAGAAATTGACTTTATGTCACTGAACTTAAGGAAGGAATGGAGCCATGAGTCACGAAAGAGTAAGAGGATCCAAGGAATGGGAAGAAAATTGATTTACTACAGAAACCTGAAGAAGAAATGCAGGTCTGCTGAACATGATTTCATTCCTTTTCTGCATTTGATAGAATTAAATAAGCATTTAATGCAAGGCTAATTTTGAATTTCTGGGACAACAATACACTGAACAATATACTGTGATCCTGAGAATTATATGATCTACTTTTCTGGATTATAGAGATATGAATTATTATATACCTTAGCAATTCTTGCACATTCTTTGCTGTTTTCCTTCAGTGATTGTTTTCTTTTGAAAGTTTTCTTCTGCACATGTCCTATGTATAGCCTCACTCATCCAAATGCACAGGGGGGCCACTTATAGGTTTGTGAGGCTGTCTTTGACTAAACACATCTTTCTTTTCTCTCTTTCTAGGCTCTGTGAGAAATTGAAGTTCTAGTAGACCTCATCTTCTAGTGCTTTCTCTTCAGTTAAAGTGACTGACTCGATGCTAAATTTGTCATATCTTGGTTATATTCTGGAAACTTTTCACAGGTAGTAAGTTGAAGATATAGAATACCCACTTTGTTTCTCCTTTATTGGTTTTAATAAGAACTGTGCCCATTCATGTTTAATACATAAAGTTACATAAATATATAAATCAACACATACTGTAACTGGAAGCAGGGACATATCATTAATCAAAATGAATCACTAACAGTCTTAATTACTGTCAGTGACTGGCTCTTTGATTATATTTTTTACAAGAGGAAGCAAAGTCACAATTTATTTCTTAAATAAAATTATTTGAAAGGGTAAACTGTATGTCTATTTGTTATTTTGCCTAAATACAAATATCAGAATCTCTCTTTAAACATTGATTTTATTAACTGATTTAAAATAGAAAATAAATCCAAATAGCATAAAAATATACTAATAGGTAAGTTTATAAAGAAAATCTGTTAATATACATATTTCAGAACTATAATTCATAAAAGCAAAGAAACTGTGTACTTTGTGAAAACATGAGTAGAACAGGAGCTGAGAAGCATTCAAGCAGCAAAGTTAACTACAGCATGATCTCCTTTACTTGAGAAATCCAAAACCAAACAAGGGGAAACTAGAATGTTGATTTACCAGATTAGAAAGAATAGTAAGAGAACATCTCATTCCTAAAGACCTCTGCTTTTGCTCTTGTAGGCCAGGAAGCTGAGTCTATGTAAGTATGAATAAACTCCCCAGTTTAGCTGAGGATAAATCTATATGGTACAGTGAAGTGGCAGTGCTTTAACTAACTGGCAGTACAAATTCATTCATTATAATTGGAAGCAGGAACACATCGAAAATCATAGTGAACATCATCAGTGATGATTTGATGATAATTTTAGGAGGTTAACAAATACATGTTCTATTTAGCAGGACTTCACTAACTTAAAGTAAGCAAAACTTTAAGAATTTGTTCCTCAAAAATGTAATGAATTACTAGAACAGGTTGCTGGGACCGTGGCACTCTAGGTAGGGTCTTTTATAGATCAAAAACAATAGGAGAGGGGAAGAGGGCTTATCTAAATCTTTTAGTTTCATGCCCTACATTGGGTGCCACTTATTGTTGGAGTGTAGTCTCAACACAAGATCGGAGTTTTCAGAAAGGCATATAATAAATACACACACAGACTACTTTTTTGGGTACAAGCAGACGGGTAATTTTTTAAAGCTTAAAGTTTTTTTCTCTCCTCTCTCACTCTATGATCTTTCTCACTTGCTTGTAGCTTGAAGCTGTACACACTTTATATTCTCTCGTATACTCTGTTTTTTTTCTTCTGTATTCTTTTTTTCTTCAAACTCCCACACCCCTGTATACTTCTATGTGTTCTCCTTTTACTCTCATACACACTCTTTACGCACATCTCACACATACCACATGTACTCTCTTTTTACTCACACACACTCTCTATACCCACCTTACATTCTTTCCTTATTCACTCTTCATACTCTCTCTTTACTCATACTTTATATTCTCTCTTCACTTACTCTTTACATTCTCTCTTTACTCACTCTTTACATTCTCTCTTTATGCGCTCTTCACATTTTCTCTTTACTTACTCTTCACCATTTTCCCTACTCACTCTTCACATTCTCTTTTCGTTTTCTCCACTCGCTTTCTACACTTTCCCTCTCACTTGCTCTCTTTTTCACTCTCCACATTCAACTCACATGTTTCTTTGTCTTTGTCTTGCTCCAGTTTTTTTATTGATATTCCAAAAAACAGGTAAAGAAAAGACATTATGTAATCATTGTCAAATCAAATTTAAAAGGATAACCACAAATCAAATTCAAAATAATAACCACATGGATAAAAATTACAATTGTTCCCCCAAAGTTTTAAGTTCTCTCTATTCCCAGGTCTATAGCTATAGTAATAATAATTATAAACTTACCATTATTTAAACTTTAACTTTTGACTTATTATACCATGGAGCTCAGAGCTCTGAGGCCAGCTACATATATTTTCTTATGATGTACTAATGATTGATGACATGGACAAATCTGCCAGACAGTGGCCAGAAAATAATCAAGTTAACCCTTAACTCAGTAGTTTTGCTAGCTTTGTGTTTTTGTACATTTTATACAATGGCTCTCTTAAGAGTCTCAGTATTTTGACTTAATTTTACTAATATAAAATTTTGTATATTTTATAATTGCTTATTAAATAACCATTCTCAGATGTTGTATAAAACTTATTTTATAACTTTAATAGATTTTTCCTTTCTTGAGGTATCAATGGTGACTCTAATTTATTTTCTAATAATTTCTTTAAACATTTTTTATGTCAAACATTATTTACATTTTTCTAAGATATAATATGTACCTGGTCTATTAGGATTGTGTCCCTATGTTTCAATTTTTAATTGTTTAAAAATTATTATATCAATGAACATCTTTTTTTTTTTTTTTTTTTTTTTTTTTTTTTTTTTTTTTTTTTTTTTTGTTTTTGTTTTTTGTTTTTTGTTTTTTGAGGCAGGGTTTCTCCGCTTAGCCCTGGTTGTCCTGGATCTCACTTTGTAGACCAGGCTGGCCTTGAACTCAGAAATCTGCCTGTCTCTGCCTCCCAAGTGCTGGGATTAAAGGCATGTGCCACCAAGACCTGGCATCAATGAACATCTAGTTTCACAAAAATTCAGATACAATAAAATAATTATACACACCAAGACCAAATAAAAAGTAGTCACACACAAATAACATCTATATAGACATTGTCTAGGGCTAAGGTTAAGAGAAATGAGAATAACTCTTTTTTACAAAGAGCTGCTGTAGAGTACTGAGTTGTCTCCATCCTGGACAACTATAGACTATGGCGGGTCCTCTAGTGAGATGCTTCTTCTACTTCTCAGGTCTTGAACAGTTTTATTCATTTCCTTCTACTATTTGTTTTTACTTGGCTTTCTTAAAGGGATTTATTCATTTCTTTTTTATGAACCTCTATCATCATCATAATGTTAGTTTAAAGGTTGTTTTCTTGTGCTTCAGCGATGTTTGGATATTCTGGGATTATTGTAGTAAAATAGTTGGAATCTCTTTTAGATATATTGCCTTGGCTGCTGTTGGTTCTGTTATTATGCTGGTGTCTAGGCATTTGGATTTGGAGAACAGGACATAGTGGTGAGGAGGCAAGTGTGGTTTGGGGGTATTGTCCAGAGCAGGGGAATGCAATGCAAGAGTGAAGTAAGTCCTGGGGTGGACTATCCAGAATTCTGGTGGTCTGTGTTCTCTCTGATCCATCACAAAGTGTATGCCTGAGTGTTCCTGTTTGTTCTTCTGGCTGTCATGAACCATACCTGTACTTTTGACTGGCCTGGCCTATGTCTGAGCAGCAGATATCCACTGGAGTTGGGGGTTGGAGCACAATATAGGGATTTCTGATGGGACAGGAACTAAAGGGAGCAGGTTGGATATTTGAGATCTGATCTGAGAATATGGGAGTGTTCAGCAGTCTGGTGGACTTCTTACCTCTTCTGACTATGAGAAAAATCATTTCAATAAAAAAGCATAAGAAAATTACCAAAACAGGTATAAAAAGACATCAAATTTAATAATTAGTGAGTGGTAATTTAAAAAATTATACCTCAATTATGGCAGTATTCAAAAATTACTGATCAGGTATAAAACTTGATAAACTTGTTACAGCATAATGAAATACTTCAATTGATCAAAAAGGTAATTAAGGCTAAGAAATATAATTACGTCATGGGAGAAGAAATTCAATAAAATATCTGACAAAGTAATATGTACTTATATATTAACATATAATTTTGACTATATATTTATATTTATTTCACATACTCCTATATATACTTATAAATTTGTATTCCTATAAATTTTCATAATTCTATGCGCATTCATGTTTAAAATAAATGAGAAAATATATAAAGTTTAGCAGATAAAAAAGCATAATACTTTAGTACTTTAAACAAAAATCATACCCATATAAGCAAACACTGAAAATGTAAACATAAGTTTAAGTCATTCTCTCATATAGTACTGTGATGTCATTATTTGGTCACATAAATTACAAAGATTCAAGATATATGAGTATTACATATTGCAAAGTATATGAAGCAAAGTAAATTTATAGGTTTCAGTTGTATAATTTTGTATACCTGGCATTTTTTTTCTACACTTTAATACATTTATATCCTGTGGCCCTGGAAATTAACTGTTAATAAATCTAAATGTGTTTGGACATCAGTGGATATGGCCAAAAATGTTGATAAGCACTTGAAAACATCCTAAAATCTAATATAGCTACTGAAAAAGAGTATCACACTAAAATACCAAGTTAGGGAAACAGGACAGAGCATACAAATGTCTTTATTTGAAACACACAAAGGTAAAAACCAGAGAAGTGGTGTTATCTGTAAGGTAGGGCAAGGGTTACATTTAAGAAACACTTTATGGCTGGTGTTGAAACCTAGTGCAGTGGAAAATTCTTGGAGCCCATGATGGTGACCCTAATGAGGACCACTAGCAATGGAAGCTAAGGAGTCTTAACTCACACCATTTGTATCCAGATTGTATTATGTTGAGTTGCTAGCCAAGGGCCTCCAGTGGAGATCCCTAAACAATCCAGGCTGATGATAGGATGGAGGGTCACTCTAAAAACTGACAGAGTGGCATCACTGCTGAAGACAACACCCAGAGTTCACTGAGTGTCAAGAGGTTGAGCTGGTGGCTCCATGGAGCCTTCACCCCTATATTCTAGTTGCTTTGGAGTTGTAAATATCTTCAGGCTACAGAGAAAGGAAACATGGACACCAACCAAGCCACAAACCCTCCACCTATATAATCTGTCCTACCTGCAAGATGTGTTGATGGCACTGGTGGTGCAGTACTAATGGGAGTGGCCAGCAAACTCGAAGACAATGGCATGGGATAATGTCTATGCCCTACATTGCCTGGATGTCTAGGAACAAGAGACTGGATAGCTCAGGCCTCTAGAATTGAACCTAACATGAATGGGAAAAAATCAACAAAATGATTTCTAATGATATTCTGCTGTATTCATAGGCCAGTGCCTTGTCTAGTCATCAACAGAAATGTTTCCTCTAGAAGCAGATGGGAACAGGTAAAGAGAAATAAAGTTAGGCATTATGTGACTCAGAAAAAAGACTTTACATTGGAAATCTCCATTGGTTCCCTCCCTTCAAAGCTTGAGGTATTCCAGGGGAGAGGGTGAGAAAAGATCTCTGGTTCTGTTACCTGCTTTTGGAACTCTCCCTCCATTAAGTAACTTTGTCGAACCTCTATATAAGGGCTTTTGCTTTGTTTTACTGTACTTTGTTTTGCTGTATTCTCTTGGGGGCATACATTTTTCTGTAACAGGGGGAAACAAAGTGAGATACAAAGACATGGGAGGTAGGGAGGAGCTGGAAGAGTGGAGGGAGGGGAAACTGTTCAGGATGGATTGTATAAGAGAAGAATCTATTTTCAATTTAAAAAGGAGCATGCTTTTTAAGAGACATTCAGATGAATTTCTATATGTTTTATCTTATATTAATTGATTTAGAACATAGTCACTAAAAATACTTGGCTTTGGAAAATTACTGAAATGTAAAGTTCTCTCATTATTTAATTAGTTTTATAAAAATAGATGTTTTTTTATAAAGATTTTTTGTTTGAAAATAATTTGCCCCAAGCCCATATAATTACCTTGATAGTTTTTCTTGTATTTTGCTCCTTTTTTCCACATGGAATCAATAATAACATGCTTTGAGCATTGATAGAAGTATCTGTAAATTTTTATGCTTCTGAGAATTGGGCAAAAATGTGATTTTTTTCAGTATTTTAACATCTTCTAATGATCTACTGTCATTCTTACTGTACACAAAGTCGTTTATATCATATCTCTGTTGTCTTGTATAGTTAGTAGTATAGATATAAGGAAAACATTTTCAGCTCAGCCTCACATTATCAGCATATACTCAGTTTTCTTGTGCAGGTACTCACAAAAGTGTACAGAAATGAAAAGATTAGCAATATTAATTTGATATGATTATAGTTTGACAAACCTTGCAATTTACCAACTCTTAATCAAATTTCTATTTTGTCAATTTCAATTTATCAAATTTACAATCTTTGAAAAATTAGCACAATATTATATGCTCTCTGAAATACTCAAATATTTCTACATCATATATATGTACATACATATGTTTATACATATGTATATATTTGAGAATATGTATTTATGTAACTGGAAACTATATTTTATAATACACAACAGAAAAATACCATAACATAAATATTATTTTTATTTCATTTTGTAATAATATAAAAATATATACTGTATTTATAGTTATTTTCACTCATACACTTTTTTTTCTGATTCAATTCAAATAATTCACTGATCTCTTTCATTGGGTTGCAATCTTTAAATGTTCTTCACCTGTCCAATAGTTAGTACAATCAATATGTACTATAGGTTTAGTTGCAGGGACTCTACATTAATGATATCAAATGTATTTACAGGGAGAAGAGCAAAAAGACACAGAAAATGGCACAGAATGTAGGAATGTGAATGCAATTTAAATAATAAATTCTATGTTTAAAAATATTTTAATAATGGTCAGTGATTCATTTCTTTTAGAATTTGGGGAAAATAGATCCTTACAAAGTTTTATACATTGATAAAATTTATGTCAGACAAGGAAATCAAATAATTTCCTAGAGAAATAACAGAAACAATTCAATTTTATAATGTCTTCATATATTGATGAATATTATTGAAATTGATTTTGTAGATATATTTCTATAATTGAACATCACAAGTTGTCATTACTTGATTACTCTATGCTCTAAATGATTAAACACAACTTCTGCAACATTCTCGTAATGTGTTATTTTTGATTAACATCTCTATGGTAAAAATAAAAATACCTTCAATCCTTCTGAGTGCTGACATGAGGATATGTTGTTTTCCATTTTTTAAATGAAATGCTAATTGTTTTGGAGTCTGTATTCTAAAGAACATATACTTTGCAGGGCCTAACCTAGAGCAAAGCTTGTCTCCCCCTCTCATCTTGCCAAGGAAGCAGCAAATGCTGGCCCAGTGGGTCCGCATGTAACTTCTTCTGGAGCCTCCTAGCCCTATTGCCTCTGACTCTTAGGGTACTGGGGTCTGGTGCGAGGACCTCATGTCATTAGAGGAAAACTTGGTGGTGGCAGTGGTAGTTGCCATGCATGCCTGTTTGTTGTCACCTTTTCAGGGGTATTAACAAAGGCCACCCTGGCTTTGCTTTCGTGGACACAATAATAAACCTGTTTAGTTGTTTTCTTTTCTTTTTTTTTTTTTTTTTTTTTTTTAAGAACATGGACTTTAGGATTCGGTCTTAATTCTTTATATGGACACAGCTGAAAATCTGATTTGTATTTACTCATGTAGTTATATCCCATTGCCAGATGTATCTTATTATATTCCCAAAATGCTCACTCTGATTACTGGTAAGACAATTCCTTTTAGTTAATTCTATCTTAAGTGTTATCATGACTCTCATTTTCCTTATGATAGAGAATTTTTCAGTAAATGGAGTCAAACAATATATTGTTTCTTGCCTCAAAATTTTGGCCATCAAAATTCTGTCTATGAGTCTCATCCACGCTGATGTCTCCAGCAGAGGATCGGTTGTGTTCTTTAGTTACTGTTAATTATATTCCTTTGCATGTTTCATCATTCAAAAATTGCTTTCTACTATTGACGAACATCTGGCCTGCTTTAAATAGGTATCACTACAAAATAGTGCTGTAATGGAAATGATCATTTTAGGCACAAAGCAAGGTTGTGTTTTCTCTCTAGTCAGAATGGAATTAAAATGTCATAGGTTTCAAAGGCTATTAGATGTAGTATACATCACTAAAAGGGATGCCAAACAGCTTTCTCAATTTACTGTGGTATAAGGAGTAAGAGACATGTGTGATTTGCTTTTCATTCTACTTAGAATTTCTAATTCTATCTTAGAATTTTAGTAGTTAACTAAAACTTGGACGTCTTTTTTTCATCCTATCTACTTTGGTGAATATATGATAAATGCTTTAAAATTTATTTTTATTATTGTGATAGGAATTAGACCTGCATTTGAGGCTCTTCAAGTATATAATGATTAACAATAAAACTCATACCATATTCAACAAATAATATGTAGTATATTAGTTTTTCCCTCTTGCTATAAGTTACTATAAATATAGATAAATGGTTTTTGTAAAGCATAATAGGCAGCATAGAAAACTGTGATACTAGCTAAAAGTACCCAATTTTTTTCTGACCTTTATATCAGCCACATGTGCAAATATGTACTTATACATGCATATACCATATGCATAAACATACTCAACCAAATATATATATATATATATATATAT
>JADRCC010157777.1:0-12445 GCA_019843855.1 Hylomyscus alleni
TTTTTTTTTTTTTTTTTTTTTTTTTTTTTTTTTTTTTTTTTTTGGTTTTTCAAGACAGGATTTCTCTGTGTAGCCCTGGCTGTCCTGGAACTCACTCTGTAAACCAGGCTGGCTTCGAACTCAGAAATCTGCCTGCCTCTGCCTCCCAAGTGCTGGTATTAAAGGCGTGCGCCACCACACCCGGTGAGGCTCAAGATTTTTAAAGGTATATCATTTCAAAATATAAAGCATGACTAATAGTTAACCTAGCAGTTTCATGAAGGCCCATTACAAACAAGAGCAATGGTTGTGAGTTCATGAAATGCTTGTTCCATGCATAGAACGTGGTATTTGACAGTGCTTCCTCTATCTTCTGACTCTTATATACTTTCTTAGATACTTCTGGAATATTCTCTCAGCCTTATAATGACTAATAAAAAATGTCTATTCTAAAGCTAGAGCCACAAAAGTAATTGAATCTCATAGTTTTGAGTAGCTCTGAGTGCCTGTTTTTATGACAATCTATTACTGAAGGAGTCTTCTGTGATTAAGGCTGAGATCAGCCTTTTTCTGTTAGTATTAACATAGACATTTAAAAGGCGTTTTGATCCTATGTCACTATGGTGAGTTGCAACCCCAAGCCTATTACATCCTCTCAAATGGGTTGTCAACACAATGGCAATAGTATACATGGATTCCATCAGCAGAATGAGCCTTAGACTCCTGAACTATTGACCAGTGATTGATTCTGAGAGAAGAGGAATAGGGGTCTTCAGTTGGGCATCCCTACTGAGTCTTCCAGGCTCTGACGGATAGTTTGACAGCACGGTGGTAGAGGCTGAATTCAATACCAAACTTTTGCCTATAAACAGGTCACCTAGAAAAAAAAGTAGAGAAACTCTGGAGTTGTACGATATCTGACCTTGTAGAAGCTGGGGTGGGTGGTAGCATGCTAATAAAGAGAATTGGAAGTAGTTTCCAAAGCTGATTCCCCATTCCACTACAACCCAACCAGCAGTTCTGTTGCCCAGAGGAGAGCTGCACTTCACCACACAGGTTGGGAAAAATGCCTGGGAAGGCTGTGGCCACAGGAAGCAGTTGATGGGCAGAGGTTTCCAAACTACTTGAAGGTCTTTTAAAAATGTTTCAGGAAAACAAAAAAATCAAGATGTGTAAATAAAATGTTATTTTAAAAGGTAAAAAAAATACAGAATACAGAAGGTGGTATGTTTTGGGAAATGGACCATGGGTCGTACTTGGATACACTCTCACCAAATATATCAAAAATAGAAAACATTCCGTATTCTGTCTGATTATTATAAAATGGGGTATAGAACTAAACAGAGAAATCACAACAGAGGTATCTCAAAGGTCTGAGAAGCAACCTAAAGAAATGTTCAAAGTGGCAGGAAAGTGGGGTATGAACAATAAAAGAATGTATAAAAATTCCTAGAAACAAATAGTAGAGCCCTGAGCCAAAAATGAATGCAAGATAAAGTCAAGGAGGAATTAAAAATTCCTAGAACATACCAAGACTTAAGGACATAATGGAGTCATCCATTTGAAATAGCTCAAATTAATAACTCAATGATGTCCTTGAGGATATTTGAGAATCAGAATCAACTAATGCCTAAAATCATAGTATATGATGTGGAATTAATAACATAGAAACAAAAACTATACAGAGAATCAGTGAGTTGGAATCACATTTTCTGTATCCATTCTTCTGTTTTGGGACATCTGAGTTGTTTCTAGTTTCTGGCTATCACAAATAAGACCACTATGAATGTAATGGAACAAGTGTCCTGTGGCATGGTGAGGCATTTTTTGGGTATATGTCCAAGAGTGGTACAGCTGGGTCTTCAGGTAGATCTATTTCCAGTTTTCTGAGGAACCTCCAGATTGATTTCCAGAGTGGTTGTACCAATTTGCAATCCCACCAGCAACAGAGCTGTGTCCCCCTTTCTCCATATTTTTGCCAACATATGTTGTCACTTTAGATTTTGATCTTAGTCATTCTGATTGGTGTAAGATGGAATCTCAAGATCGTTTTGATTTGCATTTGCCTGATCACTAAGGACTTTGAACATTTCTTTAAGTGCTTCTCAGTCAAGGATGGGTTGGCGAGCAGAGGGCAGGGGGGACAGGGTTGGTTTTTCTGTTGTTTGTTTGTTTGTTTTTTTGTTATATTTTTTTCTTTTTTTCGGAGGGCTAACTGGGAAAGAAGATATCATATAGCACGTAAATAAAGAAAATATCTAATAAAAAATTCCTCTGTTGTGAATTCTCTGTTTAGTTCTGTTGTTATTATTATTATTTAATCTTTTTTACAGTCCCGTCATTATCCCCCTCCAGTCTGCCCTCTGACTGTTCCTCATCCCATTCCTCCTCCTCAGTGTTCATGAAGATGTCCCCAACCCCTGATCTGATACTTCATTTTTTGACTGGGTTGTTTGGTTTTGGGAGGTTAGCTTCTTGAGTTCTTTATATATTTTGGTTGTTATCCCTTTATCAGATGTAGGGTTTGTGAAGACTTTTTTCCCCAATCTGTGGGTAGTCTATTTGTCCTATTGACTATGACCTTTGCTCTACATAAGTTCAGACACTATTACTGATACTTTGGTGTGTTTACAGAGAGAAGCTTAGCATGGCTGCCATCTGAGAGGCCCAAGAAGCAGCTGAAAGAATCAGATGGAGATACTTAGACCCAAACAATGTACAGAAGCTGGAGACTCCTGGGGTTGAATTAGAGAAGGTCTGCAAGAAGCAGAGGAAGAAGGCGACCCACTAGGAAAACCAGTAATCTCAACTGAACTGGACCCCTGGGATTTCTCAGACTTGAGCCACCAACCAGACATCATACACTAGCTGATAGGAGGCCTTGGACACATATACAGCAGAGGACTGACTGGTCTGGCCTCAGTGAGAGAAGATGCACCTAACACTGGAGAGATTTAAGGCCCCAGGGAGTGAGGAGGTCTGGTGTGGTGCAGATCAGGGGGTGGGGACATCCTCATGAACACTGAGGAGGAGGAATGGGATGAGGAACAGTCAGAGGGCAGACTGGAGGGGGATAATGACGGGACTGTAAAAAAGATTAAATAATAATAATAATAATAATAATAATAATAATAATAATAATTAACAACAACAACAAATAATCAGTGAAACAAAGATTTGGCTGTTTGAAAATATTGACAAACCTTTCGATTAACTGTAATTCACACATGATAAGAGATTTAAGAAAAAGCTTGGATTTTGTGCTATTTTTAGGATGGAGACTATTTGATATATGAATATAAAAATATATGATCTACTAAAAATTGAAGACTCTGGAGGTTGTGATTGATATCTCTTGAGAAACAAATCAGAGTTTTAGATTTACACATATAACATTACTGTGTATATTTTATTTTTATAATATATTTACATGTGATACATTGAATTGATCACTCTATGTCAGGGAAAAAGGTAATAATTGGCTAAATGCTGCCTCAACATGAAAATGATTAAATGGATTACTGTCTAAATATAAAATAATGATTTGCCTATTAAATTTACTTACAATAAGCTTGAAATTTATTTAGAGTAAAAGATTGTCCATTATTTTCTGAGTTTGTCCTATAAAAGACTTTTTACATGTAATAAATGTTGGATGTCAAGCAAACAAGTATAGAACTTGTAAAATAAGAGTTAAAGGAAACTTGACCTGTGCACCTAGCTTAGTCTTTTTATGTAAATCAGCCAGCTTTGTACTGTAAACTATCATCTGTCATCAAATGGATACCTCTCAGAAATGTTTCCCCAAGTTCTTTGTTTTGCTTCCCAGGGTTTGTGGTGGAATTTAGTAAGTCCCTCTACCTGTGGTAGTCCTTGCTGGGGAACAGGCTGGCTATGATAAAGCCTCTATTGTCTGTGGTCCCCTGTAACTGACTAATGTGTACTTTATCTACGTAAGCATATGAAGCATCATATCTCCAGAGAATATCTTGGTTCTGTCATCATGCTGACAGAAAACTAGCCCAGATCTCACTGGCTTTTATGACATGGGCTAATATTTTGTATTTTCCTAAATCTTTGCCAGCAATGCATCTTCTTTTTCTTCATTGTAATTCCTTCTTATAAGATAAACTTCACTAAATAGAAGCAAGGTCTTCAGATTAAGTTGCCCAAAAACAGGGTACATGGTACATGCATTACTACTTATGTTTCGCTATTTCATGGTAAAATGATGAACAAGGAGCAACCTAAGCAAAGAACAGTTTATTTTCACTCACAGATCAGCTCACGAGTTCATCAAAGACAGTCCTTGATGCTGGTTAATGCAAGACTTTTAACATGTACTGGCTTTGACTCAGTCTACAGAATATTAAATTTTCCACATTAGGTATATTGTTTAATGAATGAATACATAGTCTCAGGAATGGCTTGTACCTATAGAGGTTGGAATGTGGTGACAATGGGCAGGTGGGGGTACAGAGGGGAATGCTGGTGCTCTGTGTTCAGCTAGTGTCTTAAAAGTTGTTAGATGATGTAAGGAAAGGCTATTGGAAGTTGGAGCCTTATTACTGAGCCTCATAGTACAGTATATGATCATTACACACCAGAATTAGGGATTTATTCCAAATCATACACATATAAACTCAGAAATATTTTATATATATGTATAATATGTATATATATGTATACATGTATTATATATATATATACATATATACATATATAAATATATATACATAAATATAAATATATACATATATACATATTTTATATATTATATATTATATATTATATATTATATATACACAAATATACATATATATTATATATACATAAATATAAATATATATACATATATACATATATACATATTATATATTATATATAATATATTATATATATTATATATATACATATTATATATTATATATATACATATACATATACATATATATATATGTATATATATTTACCACTCTCTGGTTATGATGTTGAATAGTGTGAGACATTTTAAACTACATGTTGTTTGATCTGAATCTTTTTTCTATAATATATTAATAATTTCACGTTTGACATATTATTTAATGAATAAAATACTAGAAAAAGAAATTACAATTCTATGTTTTGGAAATATAATTTCTCCTTTTATAAAAAGAGTGTTACACATAGTCAGCACTTGGCACAGTTGACTCTCACAAGCAACCTCTGAATGGCAGGGGATCCTGGGATGAGAAATTCAAAGTTCCCTGCTGGCTTTTGTAACTTTATGTAACTGTTGTCTTGGTGCCATACCATATTAATTATAGGCTCTAGTTTTTATATTTTCTTTTTGCTAAATTACTGTGTATATGTTACATGCAGAATATTTTCTTACTTCAGTGGACCTTACCATGCTTAACGTTTCTGTAGTTTTTGGATATATTATGAAAAGGTTTTCAATTACAGTTGGAGAACAGGGTCTAATAAATCACAGATTTGGGAAATTTTATATGGGAAAAGTCATGCCCCATGTATTTGCCATTTCTAAAATATATCATTCACCCATAAAAATATTTGGGTTATAAAAAGGGGTCGGACATACTACATGATTATATTCTTGGATTGGCTGAGTCTTAGAAATTGTGGCTTTGTTCAGATTGTGACTCTATCCACGTCACCTGATCCTCAAGGATTTTCCTCCTTTTTTTTCACTCTATCAGCTATTTGAGGTTGGAAATGTGAATTCTGTTTTCTTCTTTTCCCCTTAATAATTCACTATGAATGAATTCCTCACAGTGATGCTGACAAGCATGTCACCAACAAAAGACTGTTCACTGCTTATTGCTGTTGACCCTGCTCTGCTGGACTTAGAGGCACACACCAGAAGAACATACTATGATCTCCTCTACAGAGGAAGTAAAAGTGAAACATGAAACAATAGCTACCTAGTGTTATGCTGGCTTGAGTCTAAGAATTATACATGACCCTTTTTAATCTTCACTATGTAAGAAATTCCCCTCGCTCCTAAGGACAATGGGCTATGAAGACTGAAGCAAAGCAAAACCAGAAAATATTTCAGGCTTAAGGGCCAGTCAAAACAAAATCGCTCTGTAATGAGTATTATATACACATTTGAGAAGCATATCATTTGTTCTCTGTTCTCTTTGTTATTTCAGTACCACAAAGTAGTCGTTACACATAAAGCCAAGCTTTCAACTCTTGGATTTCTTTCAGGCTCTGGCCATCACCTACTGGACACAGAAGCAGAAGCTAGAACTGTGTGAACCAGAATGTCACAGAAGCTTAGCAAAGAGAAGCACTGGAATTTCAAAAGTCAGAAAACCAAACTTTCAGGGACAAACCGGGAGATCACAGTGACATACAAAGAGATGTTGCTAGCCTGGACATGTTAGTGCTCACAGTTCCTTGGATCGGGCTAGAGCAGAATCCCCAGATGCTGGATTAAAACAGTGAGAGAAAGAGAGACCGTTTTAGACTTCTTTCTCAGAGCTACTGCTCAATCAGAGGAAATTAAAACGTGATTATTTTATTTTTAATTTCAAGTCATCCCAAGGAAATAGTCTTAAGTGAAAGCTATATATTTATATAGTAATGACCCATTGCTTTGTAATGGATCAGTAGATTCAGACTGTGTCTCAAAGTATTAATAACATATTTTATTACTTTATTTCATATAATTTCCTGAGTGACATGAGACATTTTGTTATTATTATGTATGATTTTTTTTAATATTATATGAAGCATGTTTAAGTAAACTTTCTTAAACAGCTATTTTAGATAAAATAATTTCAATGAGAGAGAGATGTACCAGTATGGTCACAATCCCAAGAATAACACTCACAACTCACATTTGAAATATTGTTTGAGCACTATGATGTATATACTTTTATTCTTGCACACAAATCCCATATTCCTTTTCAGTTTGGAACTATGTTCATTTCCTTGTAAGATTGAGTATTAAGTTTTTGTTTGTTTGTTTGTTTGTTTATTCAAGACAACATTTCTCTGTGTAGTCTTGGCTGTTTTAGAACTCACCCTGTTGACCAGGCTGGTGTTGAACTCATAGAGATCCTCCTGCCTCTGCCTCCCTTGTCCTGGGATTAAAGGGGATAATACCCATTGGCTATATTTAATTATTTCTTTTTAAGAAATGGTTAAATTGCTTTAACCTTCATGAATGGACAATGATCTTTGAAAAAGTCATGCCTTTAAACAAAAGCCCTACACATATACATGTAGCAACAATTAAAGAAAGAGTCCACACGTTTGAAAGACAGTAGGACAAAGAGAAAACAGGGAAGTTTGAAGGAAGGAAAAGTAACGGAGGAGGTATAATAAATATATATATATAATTGTTCATGCCACCAGTCTTGAAAAAGCACACAACTCCACAGCAATATCTAGACCCAAACCCACAGGATATACATTAAACAGAAGGATGTTGTGAGAAATGACTGGAGATAAGAAATAATAGACAGATTTCTGTAGCTGAGAGGTCTTGCATTAGCTAGTGACAGGCAAGTGTATTGAGCAGAACACTTCTTACTATTCAGGAGGAAAATGGCCAACATTAACAAAGAGCTAAATTACAAGATGTTGGCAAAGAGAACACAGGATACCTCAGACACAGCTGCCTTAGAACTGATAACCACTGTCCAAGAGGAAAATCATATCCCCATTAAGAGCTACCAACTTGGTACTTGGAGGCATTTGCTCTAGTTCCATGAGACTCTCAGGGAGAAGGACACAGAACTGAAATTCCCTTTGTCCTCTCTTCAGGGCTCTGGGGGGTGTCTTGAATCTATCTGGTTCTCAACAATACCCTATTACTGAACACTCTACACAATGGGATGAAGCTCACAGATAAATCAATCAGGAATTAAGTTGGGAACTTTCTCCTTGGTGGCTAATGTTCAAAGTTGTCTCACTATGTGTTATGTAGACTTCTGAAAGAGAGAGGGCACTGATGGTTTTATAGCTGCAGATTCTGAGTACTATAATTCTGTTCTGCCAAATATGATATTGCAGTTGGTACAATAGTAGCATCCTTGTTTGAGTAGCAAAGAACCATTTTCTGATCACTTTTGGGACTTCATCCACAAGAAGAATTATATACCTCATTTATTAATCTAGTCAGATGTTTCTGATTAGAAATATCTCAGGCCCTAGGGAAAAACTACTATTGATATGAAAATAAATGTGTATTTACCCAAACTGTCTTCTAAATATTTATATCTATACCTTTAGATAGCACTGTCATCTACAGTAAGTGATGGTTTATTCAGAGATACATAACTGGTTAAAATTAAGTGACTATTGAGTGATCAGCCCTATAGAAGACTTCAGTATCATCTTCTATAATACTTCAGAAGCCTATAGAAAAGAGTCCAAAAATACTGAAAAAGCTGAAAATTGAGGTTGTTTTCTCATAAACCCTGTGTCCTCATTTGTTCTGCATATGATATGGATCATGAAATTTTGGACACATAGAAGGTATGGGCTATGTTCAAAATCCTCACAGAAGATAAATACATAAGCCAAGGATGGATCTAGTTATGAGTATAATAGGCTCAGTAGAATTTAAAGAAAGATAGGAGAAAGAAACGAGAGTAAATATATTCATAATAGTGCATATCAAATTATAAATTATAATTTAATTAAAAATTATAAAATTATCAAATTTAATTAAAAGTAACATATAACAAACTACCTCCATCAAAAAGTATACAAATGATAGTATACATGATATATAACATTAACAATTGGAGAAACTACTATATTACTACTATATTGTGGTAGAACATGCAAATTATAGCACATACTTATAATGGAAAAGTGCAATAGCTGTCAAAACCAAATTAAAAGTTTGGTCAGTAAACATGGAGTGATATCCAAATGATTTGTATTAAGCTAAAAAACAGCATAATCTCTATTAAATGTTTCTTAATATATTACTTTCAATTAACCAATAATTAAGAAATCAACAAGCAAATGGTTTTTTAAGCAGAAAATAAAAATATTCTTCCTTGTGATATAGTGTCAAGTAATGAATGCAGAAAATTGTCACATTTTGTTGGCAACATTTTACAATTTGTTCAAAAAGTATTAGGAAAGGACATCAGAATACAGTGACAACTGTTACACAATTAAGAGTAATGTAGGTGTTTTTAAAGCGTTACAGAACATAGTAGCAATTATAAGCATAAAAATAACAAGTGTACAGTTTAGGAATTCAAAAATAAAATGCCCTCAGAAACCTTAATTAGCATTAATATTTCCCTTTAAATAGAATATATTATTCTGATAATAGAATAACAAATGTAAACTGTGCCATTTTGCAAAAATGCCTGAATTTCACAGTACATCAGTGGTATGCATCTATTTCATATTCAGAAAATCTAAAGCAACATGATTTTTGCATATAATGCATCTTTAAGAGATTCTTTTACTATTATCAAACTCATTCTGGAAATAAGGTAAAACTGAAATTAGGACTGGCATTTACAGTATCAAATCAATATAAAAATTTGTAAGGGCTCGCCAGGCAGTGGTGGTGCACACCTTTAATCACAGCACTTGGAAGGCAGAGGCAGGCAGATTTCTGAGTTCTAGGCCAGCTTAGCTTAGTCTACAGAGTAAGTCCAGGACAGCCAGGGCTATACAGAAAAACTCTGTCTCGAAAAACAAAACAAAACAAATAGTATCAAAAAGTACATATATATATATATATATTTGTAAGGGCTGGCGAGATGGCTCAGAGGGTAAGAGCACTAACTGCTCTCCTGAAGGTCCTGAGTTCGGATCCCAGCAACTACATGGTGGCTTACAACCACCTATAATGAGATAGGATGCCCTCTAAAAACAGTGCCAGCATATTAGCTGACAACATTTAAAAAGATAAAATAAGAAAATAGAGGAATGAAGGATTCCATGCTTAGGCATGTTGAAGGGAGAGGAAGCACCAGGAAGTAGGGATGAGCTGCTAGACCAGCTAGGGTTATTTCACCAAGGGGTACTCCTTTCAACCCCAACTTTGAATACAGTCCCAAGTAATTGTGTTGAACTTCAATGTCTTGTGCTTTAAATTTGAGACTGGAAATGAAAAAAAAATTCTGAAGCCATTTTTTTTTGAAAATAGTTTCTATGACACCTTGCTTTTTGATTCTTCGTCTTGTTACAGGGCTGCGTGCTGCCGTACCTCATACCAGACTTCCCTTCCGTTATAAAACTTCTAGTGAAGTGCCTGTTATATCACAGTGCAAGTGACTCGACAAGCTCTGTAGGACTCCGTGTAAAATGGCTGACCTTTCTTCAGTTTAATTACATAACGCATGTTTACTTGGACTTGCACAATGTACAAGTTTAGTTATTCAAAGTGTAAACAGGATTTAATGGAAACCCATCATAATGGAACCCATTTGAAATTAAGCTCATTTCCATATTCCTTGAAAGATACACTTGAACTGATTAAAGTAAAACCAAAAGAACTGGAGTTTCTTTGAAATACAATCTTCATCTTTATCTTACTTTAAAAAAAAAAAAAAAAAAAAAAAACTTGTGCGAAAATAACAAACACTAATGCAGATCTCAAACAGGCAAGACCATTTATTTTTATTTATTTATTTATTTATTTATTTATTTATTTATTTAAATCTTATTTTTCGATCCAGATTTTTCCCCCTCCCAGTCCACCTGTCAACTCTTTCCCATCCCAGACCTCCTCCTCATCTCCATGAGGATGTCTCCACCCTCCCACCCCACCACCCATCCAGACCGCCCCACTCCCTGGGGCTTTTGAGGATTAAGTGCATCTTGTGTGAGTGCAGACCTGGCAGTCCTCTACTGTGTGTGTGTTGGGGCAAGATGATCTTTAAATTAAAAATAATAATAATAATAATAATAATAATAATAATAAAACAATGTACATGTTTTTGATTTGACATGTCTCAAAGACTCTTAAATTTGCTACTAACAGAAAGAAAAATAAAATATGATTCTAAGCGTCTCTGAAGGAACTTTCCTGTCATTTAGCTGCACAGTGCCCATGCGTTCCACGTCCATACCCAGTTATTTCCACCGAGGCTATTGCAAGGTGTCTGTTCCCCCTCTGGGTGCTGGGAATTGAATTCAGGTCATCTGATAGAGTCCAATGGACTCTTAACCACTGAGTTAAGTCTTAGCCTACTTCTTTTTTTTTCCAGTTCCTTTCTTTTCTTATTTTCTTTTCTTTGTTTTTCATTTCATTTTTTGTTCTTTTCTGAAATATATTTTCCTTTGCATTGTTTGCCCCACACCAACAGTTGATTGTTTGTTTTTCTTTTTTTGATACAAAGTTTCATTTTGTAATTTTGGCTGGATTAAACTCATAAGTATAAAACCATATGACCTTGGAACCCAGCTGCTCATTAATTATACTTATTCAATGAAATTGAAATAATGATGTATTTTTGCTATAGTTAATAATTTAAATATTACAATTTTGTTTTCATGGATATCAGCCTTATAATTTGACATATATGTGTATAGAGATTTTGGTTCTCTTCCTTAATTTTAATGAAAAATATATCAGAAATTTCCCATAACATTTTGGTAGAAGAAAGGAATTTGAAATATGTGTGTCAGACCCACAGAATTTTGATTTTGTCTTTTCTTTGCATAAATATTGCATTGACATGTCATTTAATAATAATTTCTGATTGTACTTTATGATAGAATTTTAGAAAACAAAATTGTTTATGACATCATTTGATAAGATATTGATACTTCATTCTGTACTATTTCAATTCCAGCTTTAAATATTTTAGAAAATTAATAGTTGTGATATTATGGCATCATTTTGTGTGTGGAATTTTTAAATTGTAGAACAAAACGGAGGATAAAGTTCGTTTTGTTATACATATTTAGGAGGGTGGTTGAAGTTAATTTTGGTGAGTAAGTAGGAAAACTAAATAAATTCTTTCTTTGAAGCTGTATTCTCAGGAAAGATGATTTCCTTTGATCTCTGTGGAGAACATCGTTATTTCATACATAATATTGGCCTTTGAGTACAAATGTGATGTTCACTACGCTTTGCCTTTGGTTTCCTTTCATTTGAAACCATAGGAAACCTGAAACTCAAAATTAAATCTCTACCCTTTGCTAAGCTCCATGCATTTGGAAACTCTTCTAGGAGTTAGTTCATTTTTTCTTTCTTACTAATTGGTATTAGAATTAAACACCGAACCCAAAGGAAACCACAAAAACCAAAAACAAACAAACAAAACAAAAAACAAAAGAACAAACAAAAAAATGGTCTCAAAAACCTGTCTATGAACATAAATAGATTTCACTAAATGACTGAAGGCTAGGAAGCTATTCATGTTTCTCTCTCTCATCTCTCTGTCTCTCTCTTCCTCCTCCTCTCTCCATCCCCTTCTCTTTCTCTCTCCCTCTCTCCCTCCCTTCCTGCTCCTCTCTCTCTCTCTCT
>JADRCC010157782.1:0-10846 GCA_019843855.1 Hylomyscus alleni
AAAAAAAAAAAAAAAAAGGATAGGAAGAAGTTACAGCAAAGAAATTAAGTGAGCCAAGACACTAGGTAAATGCCTGGTTACAAGCACCTGTGGTGCAACAAAACAAGTGCTCACAGTGCAGGGAGAGGAGTCCAGAAAAGTATGGACACCAGGGTATGACCTGGAGTATGTAATCTTTCACTCTATACAAAGTGAGGGACTGCAGTTAATCCTTTGGGAAGACTGGTATCACAGCAGTACTGGAAGATGTGTAAGAAAGGCAGTAAAGAGCCCCACTGCAAGCACCCATGCTAACATTATCAAATTCTTAAACCAAGGCAAAACATTGGGAAAGGAAGAGATGGACAGGAAATGGTTGAAAGTTATGAAAAACAGTTTGGTTAACAGTTGAGTTGGAAGCTGGCAAACAGGGAGTCAGATGCAGCTCATGATCAATGTAGGGCGGGTAAAGGAAGCTGGTTAGGTTTATCTTCAAGACCAATGTGGTAAATGCTTTAGATATACTTAAGTTACTTATGGAACCCTAAAAAGATAGCCAACAAGCAGCAAAATGGGGGTGCAGAGTCTCCAAACTCAAGTTTGAAGATAAGCGAAGTTGAGAATTACCAGTATACACGCAATAGGAGCTCTCACTATGGGAAACCAGAGATGTCTGTGTCTTGAGTTCTTGTACTGCAAACATTTTTTTTCTCTCTCTAAAGGGCTTCTTTAAAGAGGAGCTTATCGCCGGGCAGTGGTGGCCCATGCCTTTAATCTCAGCACTTGGGAGGCAGAGGCAGGTGGATTTCTGAGTTCAAGGCCAGCCTGGTCTACCAGAGTGAGTTCCAGGACAGCCAGGGCTACACAGAGAAACCCTGTCTCAAGAAAAAAAGAAAAAGAAAAAGAAAAAAAAAAAGAAAAAAAAATAAAGAGGAGCTTATCTCTGTTCATGGAGATGCTAAGTTAAAAAGAGAGAAAACATTAAAAAAAACAATCAAATATAAAACCAGGGCTTAAAATACTAACCATAAAATGTGGTGAATTTCAAAGCTCTCACTGAAGCAACAGCAGCATTCTATCAATAAAAACAGCACTGAGAAATGGAAAAGGAAGGAGGGAGACTGAGGAATGACAAAGGGCACAGGAAATTGGGCAGTTATTCTCTCTCTCTTTCTTTTCACTTTGTTAACTTCCTAGTATCGGATACAGAAAATACTGAATTAATGCTGAGATTGGACTTAAAAGTAGAGCAAGTGAGTGGAGATATGGCTTAGCAGTTAAGAGCACTGCTGCTCTTCCAGAGAGGTCCTGAGTTCAATTCCCACAAATCATACGGTGGCTCACAACCATCTGTAATGGGATCGGATGCCCTTTTCTGGTGTGCCTGGAGACAGCAACAGTGTACTCACATACATAAAATAAATTAATAAATAAATATTAAAAAAAATAGAAGGAGATCCCAGCACTTGGGAGGCAGAGGCAGGCAGATTTCTGAGTTTGAGGCCAGCCTGGTCTACAGAGTGAGTGCCAGGACAGCCAGGGCTACACAGAGAAACCCTGTCTCGAAAAAGCAAAAAAAAAAAAAAAAAAAGAAGGAGAACAGATGCAACACATGCCAAGGGTGAAAACTGGAAAAGAATATCCCAGAACAAAGGGATAAATGGCAGAGAACTCAAAGGAAAATCTTAAACTATGTAGCTTTCAAAACAAGCACACCAGCAGGAACGTAACACAGAGGACAAACATGCCTGCATCCTCCGCAGGGTCAGTGAGAGGGCGGTGTAATCTTGCAGCCCTGGACTCTCACCTAAGTATTCAAACGAGCTCCCTATGCAACTTCAGGCAAGCAAACCACAACAAAAGGTATGAAATCCTAACAGTGTGTACACGATGCCTAGGACTCAGTGGTCAATAAACTACCAAAGAGAGTTCAGTGTATGTTACTAAATCAAAGTCAAAATTCTAATTCTTCAAAGCTAAAACATGGACCACTATCGTACTGGAAATAAAAACATTTGTGATGGCTAAATTCTTCTTCTCATGGCCTAACTCAGTAGGGCTGCTGGCTTTGAAGAGGTGTACCGTCTCAGTGGCTCATGTTTGTATTTTTTGTACTGGGATCTAGGCATCTGGAGTTTTGACTTCTGAAGCGCTCCCTGGTGTAGATGTCTGTCCTCACCTTTGTTGGTTGGATGCTCTGGTCTTTGGTTGATATTGCCTGCTTTGGGTCTGGACAAATGTGGCTGCTGTGGAATCCCACAATCCCAGCCACGTGTGGTGGCTGGGAGGTCCCAGGCAGACAGCTACTCTGTCGGTTGGCATGAGTTACAAGGGACTGGAGATGGGCTGGAAGGAAAGGCTAAAATGGACCATAAAGAAGAACCAGGGGCATGTTGTGTCCAGACCAAGAGACCCAGTCAGCGAGTGATAGAATATAAGATTCAATTTTCTTATTTGACCACGACCCAAGTCATAGAAAAACCAGTCATCACATAGGTTAGTGCCTGGTGGGCTCATGAGCAATTACAACACAGCATCATCTCTACAGCCCTGACTATTGGCATACTGCTGAGCCATACAAAACAACTCATTGTTCAGGCTCAGCCAGTAGCGTTAAGTACACAAAATCCAAAGGGTTAGCTTTATGGTCAAGAACACTCGGGATTTAGTAGTAAAAATTTCTGCTGAGGATTTGGAGTTTAAATTTTGAGGGGTTTTACTATGTGTCTTATTAAATCCTGTGTGCACAGAAAATACCAACTCTGTAAAATTCTAAAAATATTTGTTTATTGTATGTGCAAAGATGTGCCACAGCATGTGTGTGGTCAGAAGGCATGTGGGAATCCCTCCTCACTCCTTCCACTACTTCCAGGGACTGAACTCAGGTTATCATTCTCGGTGGTGAGCATTTTAACTCACTGAGCCAACCTGCTCAGGGCCTAGTTCATCTACTTTAATTCTTGAATCTGAAGAAAGATTACAAATATAAATGTTTAACTCCTTACATGTGACTGAAGTAAGTGGAGCTGAAAATAAAATAGTATTTCAGTAGAATCAGACCTCTGAATATATAAGAAAATATTTGACAGGACTGTTTTTGTGCACATAGTAGCTTTTGAAGAATAATTTCATCCCTGAACTTATAGTTCAGACTGTACAGTTCCTTCAACTCCTTGCAGTTTTCAAGTACTCTGGGCACCTAACTTTTGAGTTCTCTATGCTCTGCATTAGAGTAAAGTGAAAGAGCATGGGTCACCACAATTTCATCAACAGTGCTGTGGCCTTGCTTGGCCAATGACCGATGCGGCACATATTTCCTAGAGTAAAGACATTTTACCTGTTTTACAAAGGTGTCTCAGAAGCTCAAGAACTACTGTTAGACATTAAAATAAGCAGGTATGTGCCAATGCACCAAATACTTCTAACTGTGACACCATGAGGCATCTAATAAAAGAAGCAATGAAGTTCAGTGTCACAAAAACCAAGACAGCTGCTCTCAAGGGCAGTGCTGTCTGCCCCACAGGTCCATTCTGCACCTGTGGTGACCTTGTCTGGGTGCTCAGTTCCCTAGAATGACTTCTAGACTTGCTAAACTCAAAATACATTTTTTTAGTCCTTATTTTATGTGATGGGTTGGTGGCACACACAAACATACCCTGGGGGAGAGAAAGAAGAGAGAACAAATTACAGTGACTCATGTATGCAGATGCCATGATGAAATCCATCAGTTCTTATAGTTATCTGAAAAACTAAAACACCAAAACCCAGCCCGGAAGCCAAACTGTCTGGTTCAAATCTGGCTCCGACATCTTTTTGCTCTGTGGCTTTGGGCTATGTTTAACTCCTTTGTACCTCAGAGCAAGTCTCTTTGTTTTCGGAGTGCTGGAAGCATACTTCAATAAGCCCCTCTTACCTGGACCCTCTGGTCACCTTTCTTGAAACTGGTCTGTTTACTGACCCCTCCCCCATGGCTCAATTCCATCTCCAAACTTCTGATCTAATCTATCTTTCTGTAGCAGAGGCAACCCCCTCAGCAAGTGAAGTAACGCTAGTTCTCGTCTGCTTACCCTGAGCTAAGATGAACCCAACGTGCCTAGCTCTTACTACATGTCTTCCACACGCCACCATCTGTCTAGAATGCTTACTCTACTTCTCTAGAAACAAGTAGCTGTCATGAAATGTGCCTTCACTAAGGTCACACCATTGCTACACTTTCTACTTGCTGGCCTGTTTTGCCTGCTCAGATTTTCCTACTACCAGCTACTCAGAACACAGACCAGAGGCCGCATCCTGTCTTCCCACTGTCCATCGCCCAGGGCCTTTACCACGTTCTTGTTCCTCTGGTCACCAATTACCCCTCCCCTGAGTTCAGTGCCCGCTGAGATGAGGTAGAATGCAGTGACAAGAGCGTATGTGTACGGAGGTTAGCCCAACGACAGAACTTCACACTGAAGGTAACATTCTACAAGTATTTATTTTATCCTGACCATTAAGTTGCAACATGCAACTCCCAACAGTGAGCTGCCACCCTCCATTCTTAGAGAAGCACCATGCACTATGATGCGACTACTTAGGGTTTTCAGTCTTCCAAAGGTTTTTATTGCCAATATCATTATTTATGGGGTAAGCCTTTTGAAGACTTAAAAGCACTTATTCTCTATAAAAAGTCATTTTTTATCTCATGCACAAAACTTTAATTGGCAGATTTACGTTCATAATAGAAGAACATTTATTCTAGTTCTGTACTTCCTAGGAACACGTAAGCATCCCTACCAGGTTTCACATAGGAAGTGAGACTGCTGTCCTCCACTAGGAGCAGGGCAGCAGTGATGATCCCTACGGTTATAAAACTGCTTACCAAAAGTCTTTCCAAAGATGTTAAGAAATAAGACATTGGCTCGTTTTCCAGTACAAGTTAAAGAGGTGTTTGCAGTGTGTGTAGGACTTATAGGTTATATTGTAGCCCCTTGTGATAATACTCAAAAGGCCTATTCTTCCCACTTATAAAATTCTACCTCAAAAGGTCAAAGGTGATATCCTCATTATCCCTGAGCAAAAAGGGCAAAGACATCTGATGTACTCTCATTGGTTATAGAACCACACTGTCCGTGAGTCATCTATCTCTAAAACATTCTTGCAGAATTTACATAAGCTGAAACAAGAATGAGGGGCTGGCTCTCAGAGATGTTCTCCTTAAGGTGTGTGACTATTTGTGTTTGAGTAGATGATCTGCAAAGATAATACATTCTACTAACTGCACCGCTGAGTACATCACACTTGCAGTTTGTAAATATCCTGACAGCATATTTACGGGACAGGAGACTATGAATTTAAGCAAATTATGTTGTAAAGAAAACCAAGAATTGGAAAAGCAGAGACAAAGTGGGAGGAAGGGGCAGGCAGAGCTGGAGCTCTAAGCTGGGCTTTTCTTCTCATAAAAGCAGAGTCTCTCTGACAACCCTGTGCTACACCAACTCTACAGAGACCAACCAGTCCCAAATAATAATGTCCCAAGAGAGCTAAAGAATAAACGAAGGAGAAGGTGGATTTCTGTAATTTCAAGGCCAGCCTGGTCTACATGAGTTCGAGGACAACTGAGGCTAGAGACCCTGTCTAAACAAAACAAAAAAATAAAAGAAAAACAAACAACAAAGAGTAAATGACAGAAAAAAATTCATCCTTTTAGTCAAGCAATACTATATAATTTCGAGGCATATTAATATAATTGATTTAATTCCAAAGCAACTGTGCAATAAGCAAAATATAAAAGGAAAACAACAAAAGTTAACTTCCTACAGTGGCCAACACACAGAATCTGTGCGTCAAAGCAATTAACCTTCACATACATTGAGTCTTACTTGAAAGTCAATCACACATGTTACCAACACAGGAATGTTGATTAAAGTTAGGACTCCCCAAAGGGCCGCCTTCTTTGACAGAATTTCAGGATGCTGCTAGAATGAGTTGGCTACCTTAAATCTCACTGATGGCTCTATCAGAGAGAGAGAATGTCCCAGTTCAGCTGTCTCATAAATGTACTGGGAGAGAAAGAAACAAAACAGACAACCTACTGTTCCCTAATACATATGGCTTAGCACCCAGAGAAAGTCTCTGCCCCAGAGAGACTTCCACATGGGTCAAGCTTCCTTAAACGAGGCGCCATCTTTCATTTTTTCAGGACAGGTCTTTTCTTGCAAGGTCTTTAGAGGCAGAAGTTCCACTTGGATTCTAATACACAGCCCTGTGAGCTCAGTTTCCTGAAAACATACACCTGCTGGGTTCTAGGTTCTCCGTTACTAGTGACTAGGTTCACATCTCACAGCCACCAAAACCGCACATACACTATCAGCATGATGAAAAATACAGCTACTGCTGCAAGCTTGGCGTAAGTGGAACGCATGTTCAGGTATTTTGCATCCTGGCGGTATTTCTTAGATAGACTGGACAGATTGTTAGCCTTTGAATCCAATGCTGAAAAGAAAAAAGAGAAAACATTAATTAGACCTGAAGTAGTTTATCAAAACATTAAGGTGTAAAAATAACAAAAATGACTGGCAGAATAAACAAACCATGGAGTTTAAACTATGTTTAACAATAAAATAATAATTGTATTATCAAAATTTGAGTAGTCACACTGACTGCTTTAGAGGGATGGTTTCAGCATATGACAAACCCCTGGTTAGTAGTAGCAGCTGTCACCCCCACCCCTCTATGGTGTGGCTCTGAGGGTCCTGGAGCATGCTAGGCATGCAGAGCTGAGTGCTCGGCATTACCTGGTAATTGTTTTGTTTCACTTTTTTTTAAAGATCTACTTATTTTTACTTATGTATATATGTGTATGCACATGTACACATGATGCCTGGAAGTGAGAAGAGCGCCTTGGATCTTGTGGTGTTAAAGTCAGAGACAATTGTGAGCCACCAGATGTGGGGCTGGCAAACAAATTTGGGTCCTCTGCAAGAGCAGCAAGCACTCTTAACCTACAAACCATCTCTCTATCTTTAATTATCATTTACATGTTAAGTGGTCTAAAGCACACGTAAGAGGACTAGGATAACAAAGTTCAATTAACCAGATACCGAGCACTAAGCTATACTTCTATGGTGATTGCTAATGCCAAGATTCTTCACAGAGTTAAGATTGTTACAAAATCAAACTATTATTAGATGTAGCATTTCAATACACATACGAAAGTTAAAATGTAATTAAAATATAGTAACAGGTTCTTTAAAAAACTAAAACCCTACAAATGCCTAGTAAGTTAAGTCTTTAGCATTTCCATGAAGACTGCCCCCAACATTTGTAATGCGGCTGCTGCTCACAGAGCTTAACCGTGAAAACAAACATTCCTACTGACACCAAGGAACTCTACTCCAACTTTTCACTGCTTCTGAGTTTTGAAAGTCTGTTTCCTAATCTCTCTTGGACGTTGCTTTATAAGTGGTGTGTAAGGAGCATGGCAACAGGGACACAAGGACCGGAGTCTAAGGCCAGTTGCTGCTGCTTAGTGAAACCCTCTCAAAGGAAAGAAAAAATAGACAGTGCTTTCTGTGGGGGTAGTTCTGATGCTACAGTCCTGCTCCCCAGCTGATTCTCGATCTGTCAGTAAAGAAGCCATGGGTCAATTGCTGGGCAGAAGAGATAGCGGGACAGATAGGCGGGACTTCCAAGTCGCTGGAGGCAAGCAGAGGATAGTTCAACATGCTTCTGATGGAGAAAAGTTGACCAGTCATGTGAACAGAGTGGCCACATCGGCCACTCCTACAGGCAGGTAGTTAGGGATGTTTAGCTGGGACTAGATGTAACTGTGCAACTAAAGTTTAGGGCAGGTGGAAAGATGCAGAGAGAAGAATATTGATAAGGGTACAATTTTCCAAGCAGGAGACAGTAATGCCCAGCAATTATGCCAAAAGGGCAAGTTGAAATTGAACAACTGTGTGTATATCTTTTATCTGTGGATTCAAGAGAAGCTACACGGGGGCTGGTAGCATAGCCGTTCCCAGAATTAAGGAGGGGTAGCAAAAGTCACATGCAACAGCTTTGGAATATTTGGAGTTACTTAACAGACTGGTTTTGATTGAGAAATATGGTATTACTTAACATAGGTGCAACAGTTACTAAATTAGCAACTGGTCCTAGGAATCACAAAACAAAGTGTTCAAAAGAAAGTGTTCGAGGAAAGAAATCACCATGACGATGCTCAAGCTGTCTTTCTGGACCATCTACCAGAAGCTATCTCAACTGCTCAGCAATCTTTTTCTCCCATTTTATTTTAATTTTTGAACATCATACAACTAGTACATTTCATTAGCCTTTAGATATAAGTATCATTATACTATTTATACTCCAACTTCCTACCTCCTCGCCCTCATCTTCCCATCCCTCATTTGTGCCCTTTCTGTTTTGCTATCACAGGACTTCCATTAACTTCTCTCTCTTCTCCCCATCTTTTAAATTTTCTCCTGCTGCTTTTGCAGCTGCATTCCTAGTTTTATTGACAAATATGAGAGCAAATATTCAGTATTTGTCTTTCTGAGCCTGGCTCATTTTGTTTAGCATAATGATGTCCAACTGGACAGAGGTTTTTAACTAATGTGTTTACTGATGTATCCCGAGTACATATAACAGGGCATACAGTCAGTCAGTGCTCAATAGACATTTGCCATGACCCATTCATTTGAGAAGCCTGAATCTACATCTCCAGTTCATACTTTCTTTTTTCTCTTGAGGAATCTTTATGTATCTTGGGATCCTTTCTAAATTTCAATTAAAACCATTTCTTATTAAACTAAAACTTTGCTGGAAACAATTGCTGAACAATTCTACATCTGTTGAGAATAAATGGGCAAAACAACCACTATGAGGCAATAGAGTCTAAGCAAAGATTTTTTTGCTGAAGGCTGGGTACTGTTGTGGAGCTAAGGTTAGTCCTGACTTGCAATCCTCCTGCCAGGGTATGGCTGTACCACTACTCCCGGGCGGGAATAAGTAATATTTAAGAGAATCCCTCTGTATAGGAGCCTATTGAAACACACAGTATATAAAGACAAGATTCTCCTTAGGGTCATGTGTCAGATTCTACAACACAACAGGACCATGGGATGTGCCAGAGGACAGTGAGAATCAAGGCACCCATGACTCTGGTCTTTGTGGAACTTGCAGTTCTGTAGAGGTAACACCTTTGAATAAAGAAACACAACTTATTACGCAATAACAAAAGATAATTTAGACTTGCTGAAAATGCACAAGATTGTCCATTACATGCAAAGTGGATGAGCTATAAAACAAGAATTTAGAAGAGAACCAGGTTGAGCTCCATGTTACAAAAGAAGAAACTCTGTTTAAAGATGCTAACATTTACTGTCCTGAAATATACTTTATTCAGATATGTTTTTCCTAACTTAAAACAACTTCTTTCAGAAGTCATTTCCTGCCCATATTTTTCTACTCCTTCTACATACAGTACTATAGCTCTTTTTTGTTTGTTTGTTTTTGACTCCAGGGACCAATGGATTCTGCTGAATACTATGTTTGGTGAGCCACATCTGGAAAAGGTTCCAGATCACAAAAGTTAGCAACAAAGAAATGTCAATTAATGTCTGTAAAATTGGTCTGATCTGCTTATTTCAGATGAAGTCTAAGAAAGTGTTATGGTCCTGAAGTGAAACAAAGCCCCACACACTCATGTTCTTGAATTCTTGACCTGGCTAGTGGCACTATAACTTTTTACAGATGAGACCTAGCTGCAGAAAGTGGGTTCTGGTAGGCTCCAAGGTTTTAGTCCCCACTGTACTTCAGGTCTGCTACTCTAATTATACTGGTAAGTGAGGAGGGAAAGAACCAAAGCTGTACAAAGCTAACACCACGAGCTTGCCAAGAATAACTATATCCCCTCAAACTGTGAAGCTCACCAAACCCTTCCTCCACGGGCTGCTTTGTCCTGTGTTTGTTCACAGCAAGGAGAAAAGTAATTAATGCAAACGATACAGAAACACCCACAGTAGATTGCCTCCAACAAGTAAGCACTCAGAAGACACTGAGTCCCCTCACTCTCTATTTAATGAGTTCCTGAGACAGTTTCTTTACTCTCCAAGCAGGCATGTCTACTCAAAGGCAGAAGTGTATACCCTGTCAATCAGTGTACCTGCCAGCTCTGCAGCAAATAAGAGCTTTGCAAGAGAACTCTTACTTTGTGGACAAGTGGAGATATATAAATTTTGGGTTTAAGAAAATTATTTTGCTAGTCTACTTTATCTCAAGTAGAAACTCTTAAGTCTATTACAATAATAATGCACACACTCAAAATTTGATGTTTAAAGAATATGAAGCTGTATGTTGTAACTAGGGCTACTGACATAAAGGTTAAATTCTGCAGTGTACAACATAGGCAAGCTCCCTGCTAATGAATATACAGCAAAGTTGAAATAAATATTTATTATGGAATCTACCTGTAATCATTATGATGAAAACCACATAAGTATGGGAGACATACAATACTCATAAAAATCTATCTTCAAAGAGCCTAGGGCTGAAGGGATAGCTTAGTTTGCAAGAAGCTGCCACTCAGAACTGAGGACCTGAGTTCAGATCTACATCTCTCACACAGAAGCCTGGTGCAGCACTGTATATCTGTACGTCCACTCTGGGGAGCAGACACAGGCAGATTCCAGGAGCTCACAGGCCAGCAGAGCTCAGAGAGCTCTAGTTCAGTGAGAGCCTGACTTAATAAATAAGGTGGAGAGCAGTGCAGAAAGAGATCAGACATCAATCTCTGGCCTCCACACACCCAAGCACAGACATACAACTGAATGCACACACCCACACAAACATGTACACACCACACACACACACACACACACACACACAC
>JADRCC010157787.1:0-11729 GCA_019843855.1 Hylomyscus alleni
AAAGAGTCTCAAAGCCAGGCAACAGACTCAAAGACAACCTGTGCTCCCACAGCAGTGCCACATGAAAAACAAGCTACACAACTGTAACATGGGTGGAGGGCCTAGGTCAGTCCCATGTAGTAAGTCAGCTTTCTTCTAGAACCCCAGACCATCCGTCCAGGGGTGGCCCCACTTATAATGGGCTAGACCCTCCCACATCAATCACTAATTGATAAAATGCCCTAGAGGCTACAACCTAGTCTTATGGAGGTATTTTCTCAATTGAGGCTCCCTTCTCTCCAACTCTAGCCTATATCAAGTTGACCTAAAACTAGCTATATGAGTCGTAAGTCTAAATAGCAATGGTGGAAAGCATCCTGGGAGAAATCCCAGAAAGCCTCTTCATGCTGAAGAAGGATATGAATGCATTAACAATAAAGGGGAATTTGTGTTAGTTGAACCGTGTCTAAATTAATAGCTCATATTCACCAGAAAACATGAATTAGAAGAGAAGCAGAGTCACAGAGCATGGGAGATACTGGGAAGACTTATTACTGGCAGATATTCAAAATATTTAAAGAACTATGGATGCAGCTTCTTTGAAAAAAACTAAGAGTTTCTTTCTTAGTAAAGCTTCCCTGCTATTCCAGCTCTGCAGATAAATACAAACAAACACCAGTGTGTGTGCACCTGAGCACCAAAATATCTAGACAGATATTACAAGGGTATAAAAGTGGGATAACACAGACAGACGTACCTCAACAACAGAATAGACAGATCATGACACAAATGTCCAACAAATTTTCTGCAGCAGTAAGAAAGAGCAGACCATAGGTTTATCCAACAGAGAAGGTAAATCCAGCAAATAGAATATGAAGCCAAAGAAGCTATCACTTAAAACCAAATGATTTCCTGTAAGTTTAAAACCACTGTATGGTGCTAGAAATCAGGGTTCCAGTTCTATCTGGCTAGAACTGGGTCATTGCTGGAAGGAGCCTGGTTCTGCTCTCTGATGTCATTGGGAATACTCATGGTTACTCTGAACATGGAGGGCTTGCTTATGGACTCAGTGGTTGCTCATGGGCTTGATGGAGGCTTGTGAATTGGGATATACGCTTACTCACCCTCTGGTAGCTCTGTTGACTGTATTTGGGCTTGTAATCATACTAGTTTATATTATAATTAGATACCAAAGCAAAGGAAGATAACAGTCTGGTAACTAGTAAGGTGAGATGCCAGGCTCTGTGTTCTAGATAAATTGTAGGAGTTCATATCATCATGAAGTTCGCTGGCTGGTTCGGCATGAGCATGAATTCTCAATGTCTCTGAAATCACCCTGCTCTAACAGTAGCAGATCCAAGTCAATGCAAAACACTATCACCAACATGTTCCAGCAGCCTGGGATGATATGTCTACCACTGAGTCACCCTGGGTATCTTCTGAGAGCCTAATATGCAGCAGTAATAGAAAGGAAAGAGCCTGCCTAAGGAATGTGTCAATGTCCAGACACTATCAGGGCCAACTAGAGCAGCAGCCAGCTGTGGACTAAGGCTGCCCTGGCTTGGGCTCATGTAACAGAAACATGTGCAGTAACCAATATCTGCTGAGTTCAGTAGGAAATAATATTTATTTGTTTCTATATCATTTCAATAAGTTATATATTAATTGCCTTATAAAACAATATGTTTTTACTATGTGTCTTAGTGGTTTCATTGCTATGAAGAGACACCATAACCAAGGCAGCTCTTATAAAAGAAAGCATTTAATTGAGGTTGGCTTACAGTTTCAGAGGTTCAGTTCATTATCATCATGCCAGGAAGCATGGAATCCTGTAGGCAGACAAGGTGCTGAAGAAACCAAGAGCTCTGCATCTTGGATCAAAAGACAGGCAGAAGGAAATTGTTCTGCAGGCAGCAAGGAGGAAGGCCTTTCTTCCACTTTAGGTGGAGATTGAGCCCTAGGAACCCTAAGTCCTCCTACACAGTGACATACTTCCTCCAACAGGGCCACACCTATTCCAACAAGGCTACACCTCCCAAGTAGAGCTACTTCCCAGGGGCCCAGCATATTCAAATCACCACACTATACAAATCTGAAAACCTAGAATGTACTAAAAGAAAAGAAAAGAGAAGAGAAGAGGAGGAGAGGGGAGGGAGGGGAGGAGAGGGGAGGGCAGAGGAAAGGAAAGGGCAATAAGCAAAATTAAAAATAGGCCAAGAACTCATAATCTAATGCAGTCCCTGGAAACTTACCTCCATCCAAAATGTATGTGTAATATTTTCATACACTGAGTAGAGGTAACCTCAGAAGGAAAGCTGTGGGGCTTAAAGAACATCACAGAAGTTCATGGCACAATGTTTTCAAAGCCCACTGTTGCTTATCAGTTAACTGTTGCATGACCTTGGCTATCTCTGTCAATTGTCCCTGTACACCTCTACACCCAGCATTTTCTACAAGCCAGAGTCTGGGACATGTCAAAGGCTTCTATTCCAGGAGCAATGTGGGACAAGAAGAGAGAAGGCTCATAGTCAGAAGACAGCCCAGTGACATCCTACCCTAGAACTCAGCTGTGGTCAAACTGCTTGAGTGGTCAAATATACCTTGTCTTTTATCTGTGAAATCTGAACAGGCTGTTATAACAAAGTACCTCTATACTGGAAGCTTCAACACACACTTCCATTTTCTTAAAGCTGTGAAACCTGGAGTCCAAGATAACTCTAAGGCCCAGTTTCAAGGCTGTTTCAGACCTTCTCAGCATTCATATAGGTATCATATAGGGCACCATAGGACAGGGAAGGGTATCTGGTATTTCCTTTCATGAGGGCACTAACTCTAGGTTCAGGTCCTCATCCTTGTCACCTCGTCAGATAATAATCTTAGTTACCTTCCAACTTCCATCTGTATTAGCCTCTTTTCTATCACTATAAAAATTGTCAAGGCAAGAAATATGGGTTTTTTTGAGAGTCTATTTAATGCAATTACATTTTTCTCTTCCCTTTCCTCCCTCAAACCCATCTCATATACCTGTCTCGATCTCTTTCAGATTCATGTCCTCTTTTTTCATTATTATTTCATGCATTATGAATATGTATATACATATGTATTCTTAAATATATTCTACTCAGTCTGCATAATTGTGTGTGTGTGTGTGTGTGTGTGTGTATGTGTTCAGAGCTAATCATTTGGTATTGAATAACCAATAGGCGTGATGGTCCCTGGGGAAGACTGTTTCTCATGCTCTCGGCATTCCTTACTTGACTATATAGTTCTTTGTGTTGGGTTGAGGCTTTGTAGGCTTTTCAGAGTTCACTTTGGGACATTTACTGCTGTCATTGGGGTTATCCTTGTTCAGCCCACCATTTGGACAGTCATGGTGGTAAGACATTATAAGTATATTTTCTGACATTCCTTGGAGATACAGTCTCCCAGTCTACCCTGATCTTCTGGCTCTTAAAATCTTTCTGCCCCACCCCCTTCTAAAATGTTCCCTGAGCCTTGAGTGCAAGACTGTTGTGGGTGTATCCATTAAGACTAGGCTCCACAACTCTGTATTTTGATTGGTTATCTTTTTCTGTAGTGACTTCTTTCTGTTGCAAATGAATATTTCCTTAATGAGGGATGAGGGTTACACTTATCTATGTGTATATGTACAAGTGTTTAGATTGTTATTAGGGACTCTGTTTAGTTTAATAAACTATAAATCTTTGTCTTTTAAGAATATATATTTTAGTTTAGGGTTTAGGTCAGGGTATCCAGACCAAGAAGACACATCTAGTGAAGTCTTCTTACTGGCAGAATTTTCAAGTGAATTAGGACCTCACATAGCAAAATACAAGGGTGGCCCATGTGTATGAGCTTTTTGGCTTCTTTCTTACAGAATCAGTAGGGTACAATCATGAGGATTTCCTATACAGCACTTACCTAACTGTTACCCAAGGGCTCCCTTGAGGCATCACAGTTGGATGGAGTGTCTATCTTCTTCATACCTCACAGAGGAAATTAATTTCTATCCATGATGAACCATATCTGAAATCACAGTCTAATCTTCACCCCATTGAGTTGAGACCTCCAATAAACGAATTTGGCAGGCATGCATTCAATACATAACACTCCATGGATTAAGGATATATTTTTCTTTAGGTTTCCACTGAAAACAGAAAGCACACCTTAAAGATACTTTGAAAGAATCAAGATCTTTGCCATTCTCCTGGATGATGTATTTTCAAAACAACAAATGTACTGAAGCTAAAACTTAGGCACCCAATTTTTATCTTCTCTAGCTCCTAGTTATACAAATTAAGCTGTAAGCTCACATGACTTTCTGGGGGTGTTTGTCCTCCACTTTAATTAGCATTGGGAGAGCCAAGACTTTTGCATTAACACCTTGAAAATGCCATTTATTTTATTCCTAAAGACACTATTTGCAGAACTATCCTGTGACAAGGCCAGTATAGTACATCATTAATGACTTAAGCAACAGAAAAATGTATCATTAAAGCATGTTCTTTTATAAAAAGATTAGCAATTAACCAAAGGCCCACGTATTGACATTCACTGCTATTTCACAGATTTAATGTGGTGGCAACACAACTGATTTTGGAAGTGAAAATAATTGATGTTTCAGACATATATTGCATTTAAAATAGGATTTTCTTCTTTTGGAGGGTTGAGATACATTGTTGACTAAAAACATCCACTTCTATAACCAGTACCCTGAAGGCATCCTTTCCAGAGCAGGACCATAGGGTTCTTTGTCTCCATGGCAGCTCAGCCTGAGCATCTGAGCATCTGCCTTAGCCAGCTCCTGCCCTGAAATACAGATGGATCTCAGATAAAATAGTCTGAATGCAGTATTATACCACACCTCAGCTTTGGTTAGATGTTAAAGGATAGCAACCAAGATCCATTACACCCAAGCTCATATTCTCCAAAAGCAGTAGGTACAACCATGATAATGAAAAGCCTATTTCATCTCTGATGTGGGAAACCTTAGCCAGATTCACGGCATGAAGGAAGCTGGTACATCAAAAGATGTTCCCAGCTAATAGAAACCCAATTATAAAGTTGTGTGCAGTATAATTGAGAGATGGAATCTTGTGAAAGAAAGAGGGAAGTATCCCTAAAGTTTTCACACACAAAGAGGTAAAATTGCCCTTTACTTTGGAAATTAAAACATCCCTATCCAAAGGAGGAATGTATTGCAGATAGATAAACTCATTCTCCATTTCTGGTAATTGAAGTTTAGCATAGTTAAGGAAATATAGTTTTGAAATGAGACTAAGCAACTGGGAATTATTTGAAATATCAGGTTATTCTGTCAGCCCTCAACATCCACAGATTCCATACATAGATCCAACAAATTCATAGATCACAAATACTGTCTTGAAAATGTTTTACCTCTGTACAATACTTCGCACAGACTGTCTTTTAGCTATTATTCTGAAAATGATGGTGTATTCATGGCATTTATCTTGCACAAGACACTACAGATAGCCTAGAGATTACTTATATTAAATAGGAATATATGCTTGGCTTCTGTGAAAATACTATGACATGTGAGAAAGTTAAGAATCCTGGGTAACATGGAAATGACCTTCTGGAAATATGGTCCAGGGAATTGTTAGATTCATATCAAAGGGATTGAAAGTCAGAGACTTTTTTAAATAGAGTATTCTACTATTACAACAAATACTTTACAGCAAATAAGCAAGAAGAAATGTTTATGATTTCTGGGGAGTCTAAGCAAAACACAATAATGACCTGGAAATGAGGTAAATGCCTGGATATAAAGAAAGGATCATTGAAAGCAGGAAGAGGTGGGTCACATTGGAGCTTTGGTAGACTCTAGGAACATGTAAGCCAAGAATTACCAACATGGCTTCTTGTCTCCATAACAACCTTGCATTCCCAAAGTAGCTTGTTGGAAGAGAAGGCTATGTACCACAGAAAAGCAAGTAGCAAGCCCCAGGTCTTGTATTGCCTTTCTCAGCAGCTGATCCAGGTATAGTAACACTTCTGAGTTGGCAAAAAGTACATAAGAAGCTATTTATTGTAAATTCCAGAGACCAGAGTTGGAACTCTAAAAGCAGCTATGGCCCTGGGTGAGCACATCACATTCTTTCAAGAAGGGAGGGGAAAGGAGAGGCAGCAAGAGTGGACAGAGTGTTGGCCACAGGAAGACAAACCTACCCAGGGTACAAAGAACCTAAGGTCCACATGGTACAGGACATGTCTCTGCCTCAAGCTGCTCACAGTATGCGAGGAGGACAGAACCATAAGGAAGAAAGACCTTTTCATAAGAGTAATTCTTATTCTTGTTCTCAGTGAAGGAAACCCATATACTATAGAAGGCACGCTCAGGGTTATGGTAAAAACATAGCACATACATTCATTTGTGTGTATGTTATACTACATTACACACTCTGACACATGAATGTAGAGAAATGCAGAAAATTATACTAGAATATCATTGTGGCAGGCATATTTCTCAAGGTGATATCTGACCTCCTCTCCATTGTTACATTTCTATTGAAAAAAAGAAGGTATACTTATAAGACTGGGAAATTTTTAGAAAGACTACTCCTGCCAGGGAAGCAGGTAGGCTGACTGTAGATCGTCTCCTCTTCTTCCTCTCCCCTAAGCCCAATCCCCCAGTCTTATTCCTAGCTCTGCAACAGAACACCTGCTGAAAGGCTTCCTTTCTACCCTGCCCACATCCCCTGTAGATCCCACATACCTTCTCCTTCTAACTGCCCTCCCCCAGTCCATTGCTTTATCTCAGCCCCCCAACTCTAGCAGGTTCTCCCTGCTACCTCACAGACCACTCCTGCCAAGTATGCAGGTAGGCTGGCTGCAGATCATCCCCTCCTTCCATTCCTGCAGATCCAATCCTCCAGCTCTTAGACGATTTCTTCAGTGACCTCTCTTCAGCTTCTGTCCTCATTACAAGGAGACTACAAAAGCAGATTCTGGCTGAACACTCTGCTTTCTCCCTCATTGATTCTTTTCAGACCTCTGGCTTATCCCCATTTCTTCATGACATCTCCCCATACCCAGAAACATATTTCACCTGGAACCCGAGGTGGTCACACCTACCAGTCTCATAGAAAATTTCCTATCAAGCCACACACAGTCAATACACTCTCCAAAAAATTCAGAGAGAAAACAAAAATTGAGGAACAAAGCACCTACCCAACAAAGACAAAACCAGATATCAGCACCTAGGAACTATATTTTCCCAACCAGATGACTAGATGCCAGAGAAAAACCACAATCAGTAACAGCCAGGGCCATGTGTGCCTCCACTGTAGTCCATCAGTCATACAAGAGAGGGCCTAGAGTTAAAGAACATAGTTAAAGAACAAGAAAAACATACCTTAAGGCAGGCTTTATGAAGATTAAAGTGGTCCTTAAAGAAGAAATGAATAGGGGATGTACAGGCCTCAGAAGTGGATGAAATGGACAATTTTCTAGACAGATACCAGGTACCAAATTTAAATCAAGATCAGATAAATGATCTAAACAGTCCCATATCTGCTAATGAAATAGAAACAGTCATTAATAATCTCCCAACCAAAAAAATCACAGGACCAGATGGGTTTAGTGCAGAGTTTTATCAGACCTTCAAAGAAGACCTAATACCAATACTCCTCAAACTATTCCATAAAATATAAACAGAAGGCACTCTACCCAATTCGTTCTATGAAGCCACAATTACCATTATACATAAACCACACAAAGACCTAACAAAGAAAGAAAACTTCAGACCAATTTCCCTTGTGAATATTGATGCAAAAATGCTCAATAAAATTCTTGCAAACTGAATCAAAGAACAAATCAAAATGATCATCCATCATGATCAAGTAGGCTTCATCCCAGGGATGCAGGTATGGTTCAATATATGGAAATCCATCAACATAATTCACTATATAAACAAACTCAAAGGAAAAAGCCATATGATCATCTCATTAGATGCTGAGAAAGCATTTGACAAAATCCAAGATCCCTTCATGATAAAAGTCTTAGAATGATCAGGAATTCAAGGCCCATACTTAAACATAGTAAAAGCAATATACAGAAAACCATTAGCCAACATCAAGCTAAATGGAGAGAAACTTGAAGCAATTCCATTAAAATCAGGGACTAGACAAGGCTTCCCACTCTCTTCCTACCTATTCAATATTGTACTTAAAGTCCTAGCCAGAGCAATTAGACAACAAAAGGAGATCAAAGGGATACAAATTGGAAAGGAAGAAGTCAAATTATCACTATTTGCTGATGATATGATAGTATACTTAAGTGACCACAAAAATTTCACCAGAGAGGTCCAAAACCTGATAAACAACTTCAGTAAAGTAGCTGGATATGAAATTAACTCAAGCATATCAGTGGGCTTCCTCTACACAAAGGATAAACAGGCTGAGAAAGAAGTTAAGGAAACAATATCCTTCACAATAGTCACAAATAATATAAAATACTTGGTATGACTCTAACTAAGCAAGTAAAAGATCTGTTTGAGAAGAACTTCAACTCTCTGAAGAAGGAAATTGAAGAAGATCTCAGAAGATGGAAAGATCTCCCATGCTTGTGGATTGGCAGGATTAATATACTGAAAATGCCCAAGTTGCTGAAAGCAATCTATAGATTCAATGCTATCCCCATCAAAATTCCAACTCAATTCTTCACAGACTTAGAAAGAGCAATTTGCAAATTTCTCTGAAATAACAAAAAACCCAGGACAGCAAAAACTACTCTTATCAATAAAAGAACCTCTGTGGAATCACCATCCTGGACCTTAAGCTGTACTACAGAGGAATTGTGATAAAAACTGCATGGTATTGGTACAGTGACAGGCAGGTAGATCAATGAAATAGAAATGAAGACCCAGAAATGAACCCACACACCTATGGTCACTTGATCTTTGACAAAGGAGCTAAAACAATCCAGTGGAAAAAAGACAGCCTTTTCAACAACTGGTGCTATCTCAGCTGGAGGTCAGCATGTAGAAGAATGCAAATCAATCCATTCCTATCTCCTTGTACAAAGCTCAAGACTAAGTGGATCAAGGACCTCCACATAAAACCAGATACACTCAAACTAATAGAAAAGAAAGTGGGAAAGAGCCTTCAGCACATGGGCACAGGAGGAAATTTCCTGAACAGAACACTAATGGCTTATGCTCTAACATCAATAATCAAAAAATGGGATATCATAAAAGTACAAATCTTCTGTAAGGCAAAAGACACTGTTAATAAGACAAAATGGCAACCAACAAATTAGGAAAAGATCTTTACCAATTCTATATCTGATAGGGAGCTAACATCCAATATAAACAAAGAACTCAAGAAGTTCGACTCCAGAGAAACAAATAACCCTATTAAAAATGGGGTACAGAACTAAACAAAGAATTCTCAACTGACGAATACCAAATGGTTGAGAAGCACCTAAAGAAATGTTCAACATCCATACTCATCAGGGAAATGCAAATCAAAACAACCCTGAGATTCCACCTCACACCAGTCAGAATGGCTAGGATAAAAAACTCAGGTGACAGCAGATGCTGGAGAGGTTGTGGAGAAAGAGGAACACTTCTTCATTGCTTGTGGGATTGCAAGCTGGTACAATGCCTCTGGAAATCAGTTTGGCGGTTCCTCAGGAAATTGGACATAGTACTACCAGAGGATGCAGCTATACCACTCCTGGGCATATACCCAGAAGATGTTCCAAAATGTAATAAGGGCACATGCTCCACTATGTTCATAGCAGCCTCATTTATAACAAACCAGATGTTCCTCAACAGAGGAATGGCTATAGAAAATGTGGTACATCTACACAACGGAGTACTACTCAGTTATTAAAAACAATGAATTTATGAAATTCTTAGGGAAATGGATGGATCTAGAGAATATCATCCTGAGTGAGGTAACCCAGTCACAAAAGAACACACATGTTATGTACTCTCTGATAAGTGCATATTAGCCCACAAGATCGGAATACATAAAGTACAATCCACAAACCACAAGAAACTCGATGAGAAGGAAGACCCAAGGGTGCATACTTCATTCCTTCTTAAAAGGGGGAACAAAATACCCATGGAAGGAGTTGCAGAGACAAACTATGAAGCAAAGACTGAAGGAAAGACAATCCAGAGACTGCTCTATCTGGGAATCTTTCCCATATTCAATCATCAAATCCAGACACTATTGTGGATGCCAGCAAGTGCTGGCTGACAGAACTCTGATAGAGCTGTCTCCTGAGAGGCTGTGACAGTACCTGACTAATACAAAAGTAGAGGCTCACAGTCATCCATTGGACTAATCACAGGGTCCCCAATGAAGGAGCTAGAGAAAGGACCCAAGGAGCTGAAGGGTTTGCAGCTCCTTAGGATGAACAACAATATGAACTAACTAGTAACCTCAGAGCTCCCAGGGGCTAAAACACCAACCAAAGAGTACACATGGTAGGACTAATGGCTCCAGCAGCATATGTAGCAGAGGATGGCCTTATAGGTCATCAATGGGAGGAGAGGCCCTTGGCACTGTGAAGGTTCTATGTCCCAATGTAGGGGAATGCCAGGGCCAGGAAGTGGGAGAGGGTGGGTTGGTGAGGACGGGGAGGGAGGAGGAAACAGGTTTATTGTGTTTTTTTATTTTATTTTATTTTAATTTTTTTCGGAGGGGAACTTGCGAAAGGAGATATCATATGACATGTAAATAAATAAAATATCTAATAAAAATTAAATAAATAAATTAGGGAAGAAATGAATAAATCTTGTTAGAGAAATTAGGAAAACACAATGGGAGTGAATGAATAAATTACTTTCAAAAGTCCAGAAAACCATAAACAAACATTGTAAGGAAATGAATAAAACTGTTCTTAACCCAAAAATGGAATTAATGAAAATAAAATAAAAAAATAAAGCCCAAACTGATCTAATTCTGGAAATGAAAAATGTAGAAACTTGTAAAGGAACTACAGAGGCAAGCTTCACCAGCAGAATACAAAAGATAGAAGAGAGAATGTCAGGTATTGAATATGCAGTAGAAGAAATAGATACATCAGTTAAAGAAAATGTTAGATCTATAAACTTCTGAAACAAAACAACCAGGAAATCTAAGACTCTGTGAAAAGATAAAATATAGATAGAGTGGGAAGAAAGGAAGAAGAAACCCAGGTCAAAGACACAGAAAATATTTTCAACAAAATCACAGAAGAAAATTGTCCTGACCTAAACTAGGAAATGCCTATAAAGGTGCAAGAATCATACAGAACACTAAATAGATTAGATCAGAAAAGGAAGTCTCATCAGCACATAATAATAAAAACATTAAATGTACAGAACAAAAAATATTAAAAACTGCAAAAGAAAAAGACAAAGTAACATAAAAAGGCAGAGCTATTAGAATTATACCTGAATTCTCAGTGGAGACTCCAAAAGCAAGAAGGGCCTGGACAGCCCAGACTATTAGAACCAGAAAACCTTCAATCAGCATGTATGAAGAAAATAAGATATTCCATAGTAAAGCCAAATTTAGCCAATATTTATCTAGGGGAACTCCAACATAAGGAGGTTAACTACAACCATGAAAACATAGGAAGTAAATAATCTTACACCAGCAGAATCAAAAGAAGAGACACAAACACTACCACCACCACCAATAATAGTCAACAATAATCGGTCATTGATGTCTCTCGATAAAATGAATTCATTTTCACACACACACACACACACACACACACACACACACACA
>JADRCC010157791.1:0-16477 GCA_019843855.1 Hylomyscus alleni
AAAAAAAAAAAAAAAAAAAAAAAAAAAAAAAAAAAAAAAAAAGTTGGATGAGCAGCCAGCTCATGTCAGCTCTGTATGTAGTAGGTAAGAATGAAGTACTATGTAATGATGTAATGCTAGCTTGTAGCTAATGAAAGCAGAGGCTGGCAGCAGGCAGGCAGAGACCTTGATGCTCGACAGTGAAGAGTGTCATGTTGTCTTGTCCTCTGACCAGAGAACAACTTGTGGGCCAGTGAACCTTGCTAGGGAACTTGGTAGAGTGGGTCTGCGTTCCCGGAAACTCGGGGTACGCACCTGAGTCGGTGGGCAGCTCCCTGCTCTTTGCCAGATTCCTCGCCTGGGACACGTGCCACACTTCCCTCATGAGGAAACAAGACCTGTGGTCAAACAAGCCCAGAACAGAGTTCTCCATGCTAATGAGGCACCTAGAGGCTCTGAGAGTTTAGCCAATAAGCTCCCCTTCCTGGGCATTCCTCCCTGCTAAAGGTATTTAATCTCTGGTCCACCCCGAGAAGTTGTTTCGCATTCATTTTCCACAATGAACAACCAATAAACAGTCTGGAACTAGGGCTCTCTCTCCCATCTCCCACTGCCATGGGGAGCACGGATAAGCCTTGCCTATAGACCCTGAGCTTAGGTCTCCCCTAGAAGGCTTCTCTGCACTTCCAGACAACTGCCTTTGTCTTCACCAATGAGCTAAGCCAAAGTTCCCATCCCCTCCCCCTGGTCGCGGGCCGTGGACCCCTGACCCTTTGTTGCGACTCCGGTGTGGCACTCTAGCAGTGACCAGATGTCTGGGGTTTGGAAATACCAGCTTCAGCTTCCCACATCTCAAACTGCGTTCTCCCACTCCAAGAGTGGTGTCTAGGAGCTTCTCGAAAGCCCAGCACCAGGCTTGGGATAGGAGCAGCCAAGCTCCCTGCATTTCGCCTCCCCAGTGGCCGTGCCCAGCCGCGGAGTGGAGCACTGACCAATACAACTGACTGCTATCCTGGATGCACAGAGATAAGAGGATCCAGAACAAGGAGCCCCTGCCTGAGACACACAGACAGCGGACAGATTGCAAACCTTGCCGGTGAGCCTCTCTGACACCTGCTTCTGAGTCAGCTACCCCGTAAGTATGCCGTGAACTTATCACTGTATGTATGCTGTGCTTATCGCTGTAGTGGATAAACCTTGAGATCTAGACTCGTCTGTCCTTCCCAGCCTTAAGCTGGACATGACTCAAGATAGTTGGCATAGTTGGCAGGATTCCATCTTCGAGATGGAATCCTGACAAGGAAACTGAACCCTCTAAGGATATAATAGTCCTAATTATTCTCAATTTCAGCAAATTGGTAACAAGCCTCTGGTGATACAGAATTAATTGCAGCCCAGGAGCAGAACTAGTCAGAGCTCTAAGGGAGATAGTGAAAGAAGGGAACGTCACCCCAAAGCCAGCTGCTGCTGAGGCAGGGGGAAGAATCGAGGTGCAGGGGAACCCATGAGAGACTGCTGGGCCACATGCCTGCTGAGAAGGGCGGATATATTATTGGAAAAGTAATAAGAAACTCATCCCAAACTAACTTTGGGTGTTATATAAAAAAATTAATGTTCTATACTCCCTAGCATATTTAACGCTAGAATGAAGAAACTAATTAATGGCTTCAAAGCCATGAAAGTGAGTCCAGATGTCACGGATCCCACAGAGAGGAAATAGAAATAAGGCCAAAAGGAAAGCTGTGTTTAAAGAAGTGAAGATTGAGGTACTTCCAACATAGCCACAAGGAGCAGAGCCGCTGCTGGAGCATGTGGCTAGTAAAGACGTGTCAGCAATACTGATGAAAACTGTAGAGGACACAGGTAAAGACAGATTAATAATTAATAACTAAGAAACGGGGAGCAAACAACCCTTTCAAAGATGCTGTCTTAACCCAGGGCCTGGGCAAGACAGCCAGATCCCTCTGAGTGGCATCCTCCAAGGTTAATACACCCAGAAGATTTACAATATTTGCCAACAGTGATGAGGGGCATTTCGAGCAACAAATAGAAATTAGACCTATACTCCTCAAGAACTAAGTCAGTTGAGAAAAGAGTATGTCCAGAATGAAATGGAGGATGTATCTTATATGATAAAGCTCAGGGGGAAAGAATCAGACACAGTAATCCTGTCAGAATTAGAGATGAGGAAAATAAAGAATACAGTAGAAACCCAGCAGTGTATGAAACTTTAGAGCAAGTCCTAGGCACTGCTCCAGGCGATGTACACCCTCTCCTGGACTCGATAACCACAGACTGGAGATACACAGTTCCATCTTTAGACCTTACACAACTTGAGGTAGCAACAAAATGGAACAATTTCCAAGAGGCCATTCAGCTCATGAGAAAACGAGAAGTACTGTGGTTTATGCATAATGAAGTAGATACACCACAGGCTGCTCCGCTTATACCACAATTCAAGAGAATTTTAATAAGGGAGCACTACTACACAGAATTAATTTGGCAGGATCATTACTAAATTGCAGAACTGTTTCTGAGGTAATTGATTACTTTGACGGATACAGGGAGTTAGACCAAGAAAAAGTAGTAACATTAAATATGAAAAGAAAGCCATTTAAATTAAGGAGAACACTCAGGTTTTTCAGACCACTCGCAAACATTAGACCCTGTGGCAGAAAACCTGGAATGCCATTTGTAAGCAGAACCCCACAGAGGGGTACACTAAATAGAATTTTTTTTGGAAGGAACAAACCCAAGTCTTTTTTTTAGGGAACAGAAGGCCATCACAAAGGAACTATCAGCGCCTCATTATAAGAAGGCAAACACGTATATCATTCAACAGGAATCAATTCAGGCACCAATAAAACCACATATTATGTTGCCCATAAGAATTAAGAATGAGAAGATAAATGTCAGATGACTAATTGACACAGGTAGTGATAATATATATATGTATATATATGGTACTCGCAGACACTATACAAACTGTGTCAGGAGAATCCTTAGTACCTGTATGTAACTTAGTATCAATGGTATATGACAAAATAATCCCTATGGATTTTGCATGTTGCAGTGCACTAAAAAATATTTTATGCGCCTTAAAGATTTTAAAATGTTTTCATGATTTTCTAAATTTTAAAAAGATTGCCAAAATAAAAAGTAATCTAGTAGAAGTAACAATAGAACCTACCAACAATTGCCTTTTTGGACCGGGGACAGCATAAGGGTAAGATGTAGCTGCTAGAGTTTCCCGGTATCATGGCTGATCTACAAGGATTTGCCACTGGAGGAATCAGACTTTAATAAAGCTTATAAGATTAGGTTTTAGTTGTTGTGCCCAGAGATTGAGTTGCCATTGTTTCTGAACTGAGTTTGTGTTGTGGTTTCCTTCACGTGGCGGCTCCTCTGGGTTCAAGAGAGAAAGGTACAGCGGCAAAGTGTGGGTTTGCCAGATGTGCACCACAAAGGCCGTGGGAGATTTGAAGCATGGGGTTGACATGGTAATGAACCACCATTGGGAGAGATTGTGGAGTTCTGAGTCAGAGTCTCCATGAGATAAAAACAGTCCAGGCAGGTAGTAGCGCGGGAAGCCTCTTGTCCATGTTTTAATATTTCCCGCAACAGGTGGTGAACCAACATGTTGGGCAAGAGTCCACTAGAAATTTAAGATTACAGCTATTAAAAACAATGAATTTATGAAATTCTTAGGGAAATGGATGGATCTGGAGAATATCATCCTGAGTGAGGTAACCCAATCACAAAAGAACACACATGGTATGCACTCTCTGATAAGTGGTTATTAGCCCAGAAGTTCGGAATATACAAAGTACAACCCACAAACCTCAAGAAACTCAAGAAAAAGGAATATATTTCATTCCTTCTTAAAAGGGGGGAATAAAATACCCATGAAAGGAGTTGCAGAGACTAACTATGGAGCAGAGACTGAAGGAAGGGCACTCCAGCCTGATATAGCTGTCTCCGGAGAGGCTCTGACAGTACCTGACTAATACAGAAGTAGAGGCTCACAGCCATCCATTGAACTGAGTACAGGGTCCCCAATGAAGGAGTCAGAGAAAGAACCAATGGAGTTGAAGGGTTTGCAGCCTCTTGGGACGAACAACAATATGGACTGACCAATGCCCTCAGAGCTACCAAGGACTCAACCACCAACCAAGGACTATACATGGTGGGACTGATTGTTCTGGCAGCATGTGTATAGTAGAGGATTGCAAAGTCAGTCATCAATGGGAGGAGAGGCCCTTGGCCCTGTGAAGGTTCTGTGCCCCAGTGTAGGGGAATGACTGGGCTGATAAATGGGAGAGGGTGGGGTGGCAGGCATGGGGAGGGGGGAGGCAACAGGGTTTTGTTCTTGTTGTTTTTGTTTGTTCATTAAAAAGAAAAAAATAAATAAATTAATTAAAAAAATGTGAAAAAAAAGAATTTAATAAAAAAAAAAAGAAAAGAAATTTAAGATTATTAGCCTGAGAGCCGGAGTTAGATTTTTATTTTATTTCTTTTCTTTTTAAGTGAGTAGCTGGGTAGTCCTGAGATGAGTCAAGTGAGATAAGTCACATGAACTCAAGTGCAGGAATTGAAACAAAGAAACTGCTGGCAGACTCTGAGGTCCCCTGCTGTGGGGAATGCAGGCTGCTCTGAGTCAGAGAGCTGTAGAATGGAAGTTGCCTACTTCTTGGGGGCAGAGAGTGATTGAACTGTGAATTTATAAAATTGGGATTATTTGCTTTTAGGATAGATTTTGTCCGAATTATATGGGGAATTTCACCTGCGGTTCAGAACTAGGATAGGGGAAATTAGTCACTAACTTCAAGTAGAGAGGGCAATGAACAGGTATCAACAAAATAAATGTCTGTGGCTCCAGGCAGAGAGCTGAACAGAAAGATGGTATAACAAGATGGCTGCTCCAGGCAGAGAGCCAAACAGAAAGATGGTATAAGGATATATTACTCTAATATGTCTTAAGAGGATACTCAAATTCTGTCTAACATGGGCTCCACAGAAATTCTGGGTTTAAATCCTGATTTGACTAGCTGCCTGTTTATAAGCAGGTGTGGATAGAAGTGTGAATCAATTGTGTTAAGATGTATAGAGACACATTTCTCTAATATGCCTTACAGGATACTCAAATTCTGTCTAACATGACCTCTACGGGAATTCTGGGTTATTATCCTACATGGCAAAATAGAAGAGGCCTAAGAATAGGCACATACAGTATTTTAATTTACTTCATTTGTTTTGGATTATTTTAATTTTCAAAATGGGTGTGATTTTGAGTTTTGTGGTTATATTATTCCTCTGGGAGAGAGGTCACTATAAAGGTTTTTCTGGTTACTGGCTCAAGGATATGCTGATTTGGGAGAAAGGTTTATCTTTGTGTTTTGAGAAAAGTTGATTAGTGTGTATACACCTTTCAGAGTAATATGGATCAGATTTGATAGAGGGAGACCCCCCTCCCCAAGAACTAGATTCCAGAGAATCAAACAAAAAAGTTATCTTGATGATACTAATATTTTGTTTTGAGATTTGTATATTACAGAATATACAGCCTTGGTGAGTCTCATCATCAGACATGCTGAGCTGACCTGCTTGAACTCCTGATGTCTTGGACTTTCAACTGTATCTAGTCAGCACACAGATATCAGAGACTAATACAATCATTGGTGTGGCCTTCTTCTTCTTCTTTTTTTAAAAAAGATTATTTATTATATATAAGTACACTGTAACTGTCTTCAGACACACCAAAAGAGGCATCAGATCTCATTACATATGGTTGTGAGCCACCATGTGGTTGCTGGGATTTGAACTCAGGACTTCTGGAAGAGCAGTCAGTGCTCTTAACCTCTGAGCCATCTCTCCAGCCCCTGGTGTGGCCTTCTTAAGGCCAACCAACTCTTCCATTTTCCCTACCCTTCCCCCATCTTCAGAATATCTCAACACCCATATTCAACTTGAAGAAGTTATGAAGAGTCGTCTCCCCAGTTCCCTGGGCTTTGGGGCTGGAGGTGGTTATTCTAAAGTTGTCTTTCTAGGGAATGTAGAAAAGGTTGTAATTGAAACAGGGAGGAATAGCTAGAATTGATTGCATAGCCATAATCTCATTTGGTAGAAATCATTTTAATTGTTACTAAGTTGAGGTCATAATTTCTTATTTTGGTACAGAATTGATTTTGATGCAAAATCAATTTATATCAATTCATTGATATAAATTTCTTCTATTGATACAGAAAATTTAAAAGTACAGGGCTTAGACCCGTCCTTCTACAACTGTTTTTATAAACTGATCTGGGATGACTAAGCCTGTGAGTTAAGGGCCAAATTGCAAATTTATAGCTCTGGGTTTATGTTAGGGTGTTTTCAGATACTCTAATTGGAAATAGCTGAGAGTAGTTAATGGAGAACAGTCCAGATTACTTTACATAGATAGTTGGTTTTCAAAAACATCAGAAATCCACAGAATGTGACATTTAATGTTATTATTCCCTTGTTGAGACTCGTCTGCTCCTGACAGCTTTCCCCTCTCTTGGATTCAAAGAAGAAATTGAGCTTCCATGAATTACTCCAGTTGTAAACATTAGGCAAGAACTGCCTCATTTCATCTACAGACATAATACTGTCCAAAGAAAGGTCACAATTACAGGTTTAGGACAGCTTGATTCTGCCGAGACAGAGTAGGCTAGTCCTTAATATCCTGTCTCTCGGGTCCGTCAGATGATCCTGGTCAGAAGGCTGAAGATTGACGCTCCAACTTTTTGAAGTAAGGGACTGTCCAGGTGATCAGCTGTCTCTATAAACTGGCTAAGTTTTGGAAGCTGTGTTAGGTTTCCTATATACTTCCAGTTAATATCAGTCATTCTTAGATTTCTGATGGTGTTGAAGACTTAAATTCTCATAGCCAACCCAGGCTTTGAGAGGAATCGATTTGAGAGGATGGTTATCAGATGGCTTACAATCTAAAGCCAGGACATGAGTCAGGTGTAGAATGATAAATGTCTTTTAATTTAGGATACATGATAATGTTCTACCTTAATGACAAAGTTGATGGGCTGTGGTCTATCTATACCTTATAAATTAAAAATGGTAATATTTGTGCTCTATATTGAGAGAAAGGTTTTGATTTTTTGTTAGAACAGAAAGGGGGAAGTGTTGTGGATGGGCCTGGTACTATTCTTGTGAACCAATCCTCTAATGACTAAAGGAGTCAATTACTGAGTGAGTAGGCAGGACTTCCAGATTGGATGGAGGAAAAGAGGAAGCAGGAGAGAGTTAGGTCATCTTTGGAATGGGACAGCATAAGGGTAAAATGTAGTTGCTAGAATTTCCCACTATCATGGCGGATCCACAAGGATTTGCCACTGGAGGAATCAGATTTTAAAAAAGCTTACAAGATTAGGTTTAAGTTGTTGCACCCAGAAACTGAGTTACCATTGTTTCTGAAAAAAAAAAAAAAGACTACTAACAATTAAACCCTCATTTATGTCACAATACCCAGTTAAAGGAGGAATTAGGAGATATTTGAAACCATTAAACCCTGCCAAAGGAAGGAGTAATTGAACCAATGCAAAGCTTCAATTTGAAGAGTCCAATTTGGCCAGTTTGAAAACCAAATGGTAAGTGGCGAATGATGGTAGATTATAAGAGAATTAATGGATTGATCCCTAAACTGCCAGGACAATTACCAGATGTAGAAGATATTTTCATAAGGATTAAGAAAGCAGCACCAAGATGTCTGTCAGTCAGCTCTAGATCTGTCAGACATGTGCTTTAGCACACCACTGCACCCACAAAGCAGAGAATACACCACATTCACTTGGCAGAAAAGACAGTACCAATTTCCAAGGCTACCACAGGGATACATAAACAGCCCAATAATTGCCCAGAGTGTTCTAAGATGGTCACTGGATAAGGTCATGCCAATACCTAACTATATTCATATGTTAATGACCTTTTGACAATAAAACAAGAAAAGGAAATATATACAAAAACCCCAAACAAACCATCCAGGCACTGAGAGATAATGCTGGGCCATCAATAATTATTAGGTATCAGGACCAGATACAAAAGTCAAGTTCTTGGTTGTATTGTGCACCACTCCAGGACGAAAATACCTATAGAAGTCATAAGTAAATTAGAACAGCTTAAAACATCAGCCAATGAAACAGGGGTACAACATCTTATAGGATTATTTGGATATTGGAGATAACATATACCACATTTATAAGTTGTTTTGCAACCCTTGTATAATATTACAAGGGAAGCAAATGATTTTATTTGGGATAAACCCCAAGAACAAGCTGTGCAAACAATGCTAGAGTACATAAAGGAATATCCAACTAGTGGATATATCTATATATATCTATATATCTATATAGTGTATTTAGACACCTAAAACAGTATGGAAACTGGAATGTCTTTGTGAAAAGGAATGGTAGAGAATGGCCAGTAGGTTTCTATTGTAACGCTTTCCATGCTCAGAAAACAAATCCTCTCTATTTGAGAAAACAATTTAGATAGTATACAAGGTCTTAAAAACCCTGCACAGCATGCTGCAGAACAACCAAGTAATATTCAGAACCACCGTCCCGATCCTAGATTGGGTCAAGGCACTAGAGGAAGCATGGGCCGGTCTACCCATGGAAGGGATCATGGAACAAGGAACAGCTAACTCTGCACAACACACAGAAGTAGTAGCAGCCACTCTAGCAGCAAGTCAAAGCCTCAAAGAAAAGCAAAAGGCACTACATTTGTTTACTGACTCATGGTGAGTAGCCAATGGTATAGCCATATGGTCAGGAAAACAGAAAGTGAACGATTGGAAAATTAATGGCAAAGAAATTGTCTTTATGCCTCTTGGGGAATCCTAGCCAGCAGGATTAAAAGACATAAGACCCATTCCTTCCTAAGTAGCTTAATCAGGCTTTTATTTATTTTGAGGGAAATTACAACAGGTTGGGGTAAAACAAAACAATGTTGCGAGAGGATAATAGCAGAGAGAAACAGCTTAAGTCCAGAATGAATGCTAATTATTACTAATTTCCAAGTCTAAGGATAAATCCATGCCAGTATTAATGAACAAATCTGAGACCCAGAGGAGATAGGCTTCAGGGCAAAATGTCCCCAAAGCAGAAATGCCCCCTGAGCTAAGCAAAATGCTTCTAAGTAAAAATGTGCTTCCAGCCTGTCAGTACCCCAAATTGTTTCTAAGCAAGAAACCCAAAGGCAAGGCTGCCTTCCCTAAGCTAGTGGGGTAAAAGGCAAAGCTGCCTTACAAGTCCTTGGAGCAGCTGTCTTTTATAGACCTGAATGACGTCATAACTATCAGATAGCTAAAACTGTTTCTAATTGGTCAAGCCAAATGAGACACAGTTGGCCACGCCCCCAGCCTGTCAGTTGGGGATCATTCCTGTAGGGAAGTAGTTCTCCACACGTAGAGAAGTAGCTCTCTAGCTCTCTACAAGAAATATGGTCCAAGGAATTTTGGATGGAATTATATGATACAGCCAAAGAAGTTAAGGTGTATGTTTATCACATGGACGCCCATACTGATTAATAAAGAAGGCGACCAATATGGACATAATGATACAATGGATAAATTAGCCAGCCTAGTAATTAGATTAAAACAAAACTGGAAGGCAGAACAGGTAGGCTCCAACAAGTCAAGGCTTTAAAGTAGAATGGAAGCCAGTACCAACTAGAGACTTGGAGAAACACTGAAGAAATATAAATACATGAGACCCTGGACATGCTGGAACACATGCCACATTTCATTGGTTTTCAGGTAGAAATGGAAAAGGATTAAGAAGTCAATAAACCAATGCAAATGTTGCCCAAGAGATAAAACTAGATTCACACACAGTTATAAGGGAAACAGGCATAGGCTGAGTATCAATCATACTTTACCAATAGACATTATAGGCCCATCAAAATGATAGAAAGGGTCACCTGCATGCACCTTGGTAGACATATGCCCCGGATTAGGGTCTGCCCAAAGCGGGTCACACCCAAATCAATCTTTAACTGTACTCACGTTATAAGATTGGATTTCGCATTATGAGACCCCCAAATATTATGCAACTTGATCAAGGAATGCATTTCACAGGGATCAAGGTTAAAATTTTTTGTAAGATTATGAACATACAATGGGAATATCACATGGCCTATCAGCCAACAGCAGCAGGAATCATTGAAAGATTTAATGGCCTGCTCAAAACTAAGCTAGCAAGGAGAGATAAGGGGAGCTGCCTGGCACAAGAACTAAGGAAATGCATACGCGAACTAAACATTAGACCAAGACTGAATAGGGAATCCCTGATGCAAGAGGGAATAAAGTATAACATAGATATAGAATACCCAATGGAATAGGATACAGGAGAAGGGTCAGAGGCTTGAAGCAGCAGAAGTGGTGGCACAAGGGCAGGGAAACACCATCTAGATTAGGCAAGGTAAAACTGACCTAGAACTGTCCAGACTGGAAGATAATGTGTGACATATTGTGTGTCTTAGGAGAACTTTATACAAAAGCGACTTCAAATACATATTTAATATAATTTAATAGTTAAATAATGTATAACTATTAGCAACAGTTATAGTTGTTTATACTGTAGTGCCAATGGTAAATTTTCCAACACACTGTGGAACCAAATAACAAGTCAAGGGACAAACATAACCAACATGAAGTTGGCAGGAATAAAATTCACCAATTGGACTATTTGCTGGACCGGGTTCCTACATCATCATACAAGTTAAGGTACCCTGGCAATCCTCTTGGTATTGGCATTGACTTTATAAGCATCACACTGGATAACAGCAATACTAATTACAACCTCAGTGTGGAAATGTCTCAACATGACTGTCCTGTAGATGCTCCTGGGAGCAGTAGCAGGCACAGCTATAATTACTATGGCCTCCCCAAGGGTGATTATGGCTGCAATCGTATTAGCACCATTATGCTTGTGGCTCTTATTGTTTTGGGATTATGTCAGGGAACATCTGGCAACACTAAAACTGGGAGCACTGCAACCAGTGCACCAACAAACACCACAGGCTCATGCACAGGGGTCAGTACAGGAGCCACAGAAACTAGTAGTGCTAGTATTCACTCAACAAAACGAGCCACCGCAGTACCAAATGTGGGAACGCAACCCCCCAAAGAAATTCTAATGCCACTGGCTACCCCGCTATTACAGGACCAGATTAAAAAAAATTACCAGGTTATTGGACAGATGAGAGATAGTGGATGTGGTTCATTGGTAGCACCCACTCCATTTGGCAGACATATGCTTATTGTTTAAATTATGGATGGTTTAAAGGATGTGACCAGTTCAGAGAAGCAGCCAAACCAGCACATCCCTTTAAGACCTACATGTTAGGCGATGCAGATAGAAACAATGCCAACATTCATGATGAAAACCCACTAAGATGCCATCTTAATCAATTGTATACCAATGCTTCCAGTGCTAGAGCTAGATCCATTAACCCCTGGAGAAAGCCCCCACAACACCTCTAAAACTTCAAACAGTTATTCAGCCACATTTACAGGCAGAGAACCAGAAGCAGTCTGACTGTGATGTGGCCATCAGTTCCACATTCTTTTTTTGGTTTTTGTTTTGTTTTTTTTTTGAGACAGGGTTTCTCTGTGTAGCCCTGGCTGTCCTGGAACTCACTCTGTAGACCAGGCTGGCCTCGAACTCAGAAATCCGCCTGCCTCTGCCTCCCAAGTGCTGGGATTAAAGGCATGCGCCACCACCGTCCGGCCAGTTCCACATTCTTAAAGTTGTGCTTTGCACCCATAACCAAAGATGCTCTGGGGAAACTGGTTACCAGTGTAACCACACAACTCTAGCTCTGGAAGGACAGATGTATGAGTATGATTATGAAGAAGAGGTAGATGAGGAGGATGCTGGTGATGTAGAGTCAACCACACCACCCACAACCATCATACCCACAATAAATTCATGTAAAGCGATGAATTGGACACACTGCCCTAGCATACCTGGTCAACCCTGGCCTCTGTGATCAGGGATGCCACCTTTGCCCAAGCCATATGGGAACAGATGCCCCAATTCCTTGAAGGCAAAACTAGATAAAACGTTAAGACAGAAACGGAACACAACAAATTGGCTATTCATAGTACAATTCCCTAATTTACCATGGTATGGCAACCTAATGCCATTCAATGTGCAATCCTTGGGACGATGATATTAAAACTAAAAAATTACCATATTCAAAACAATGGTGGAAAACAATGGGCACACAACATTACAGACAGCCATGAGTACTTACTGACCCCATCCCACAACCATGGACAACAGCAGTGACACCAGGGAGAAAACCACAGTCTTGCACATGTTGCACTACAACACATATGTGATACCTGGTAGGACTAGAAGACAACATTGCAGGGACACAGACCACCAATATAGCTCGTAATTGTCTTAGCAAAACATCAATTCCACTTCCACTTGCCAATGGCCAGATACCCACTCTATAAGGAACCAGTTAGACAAGCAATCCACTGCACAGCCTCTATTTTTGTAGTCTATATAAACAAAGGCAACCATTATCAATGTGATCTGTGCAAAGGTCTGATCATGTGTGATGGTGAATCTACAAAAGCCTTGCTCCATGGAGACTGGTATGGAGCTAAATCTCCCATCACATCCCATTATCCAAAAACATTAGAAGCATATTGTACAAGGCAATTGGTAAAACCAATTTTAGAGGAAAGCCTGTTTCAACTTAATTCTTACATTACATGGAACCCGCCCCTTCCCCGCCTCCATCATGACTTAACAAGCGTGAAAAGTGTAATCTACCACCAAGACCGGAGAGGCTAACTTTAAGATTAGGCCACTATCCAAGCTTTGCAAAACTGAGTATTACAGAAAATGTGCTGCATCACTCTGGTACCCCGGCCTGCGTGCCTTGAGGATTCAGGGGATGGAATGTAGACAGCATGTAAATAAGAAATAAGAACAGGACTCAGGTGGATGTTACAGCGAGGAGTAGCCAGCTCAGGTAAGCCTGACGTACTATGTAATGATGCAATGCTAGAGTGTGCGGGTGCCCCTTGTAGCTAATACAAGCAGAGACCCGAAGCAGGCAGGCAGAGACCGTGGTGCCGTGGCTGTGAAGACGGTCATGCTGTCTTGCTCTCTGACCAGAGGACAACTGACTGACACCCTGGCTGCATAGGGATAAGAGGATCCAGAGGAAGACGCTGCCACCTGAGACATGCTGAGTGATGGACAGACTGCAAGCCCTGCTGTGAATCTCTCTGCCACCTGCTTCTGAGTCAGGTACCTGCTTCGAGTGTTGTAGACTGCTGCTTGTTGTCGTAGTGCTGGTACCTGGACTCTGTCTCTCCTTCCCAGACTTAGGCTGAGACACCGAGCGTGAGTAACTTGAAGACGGCCCTCACTCCATTTCAGGACTGCAAAAGTCTTGGAGGACATTATATACTCAGGTTCCCAAAATTACTTGAGACCTGGAATGTTTTGACTAGCATCTGCTACACCTAAATGCATATTGATATCATGTTTTTTTTTCCACTTGAACACCCCTTTGTGGAGGGGTCATTTGACATACTGAGGTGAACGGTCTGAAGTTATATTTTCATTTCTTCAGGTTGCCTATGCTTCCGGTACTGTGTTCACGTGGATGCCATCCATCATGGCTTCTTCTTAAACATATTTATTTGGTAAAACCATGCATCTCTAGCTAAATCAAAGTTTCTTCTCATGTAAATCATAGTTGTGTGTGTTATTTTAGTTGAAAGTCAATTTTGTTCGATATTAGAATGACTCTTCCAGTTCTTGGGACCATTTGCTTGGAAAATTGTTTTCCAACCTTTTACTGTGAGGTGTGTTTCCTGTATGCAGCAAAATGCTGGGTCCTGTTTATGTATCCAGTTTGTTAGTCTATGTCTTTTTATTGGGGAATTGGGTCCATTGATGTTAAGAGATATTAAGGAAAAATGATTATTACTTCCTATTATTTTTGCTGTTAGAGGTGGAATTATGTTTGTCTGGCTATCTTCTTTTGGGTTTGTTGAAAGATTACTTTCTTGCTTTTTCTAGGGTGTAGTTTCCCTCCTTGTGTTGGTGTTTTCCATTTGTTATCCTTTGTAGGGCTGGATTTGTGGAAAGATATTGTGTAAATTTTGTTTTGTCATGGAATATCTTGTTTTCTCCATCTATGGGAATTGAGAGTTTTGCTGGGTATAGTAGCCTGGGCTGGCATTTGTGTTCTTTTAGGGTCTGTATGACATCTGCCCAGGATCTTCTAGCTTTCATAGTCTCTGGTGAGAAGTCTGGTGTAATTCTGATAGATCTGCCTTTATATGTTACTTGACCTTTTTCCCTTACTGCTTTTAGTATTCTTTCTTTGTTTAGTGCATTTGGTGTTTTGACTATTATGTGCTGGGAGGAATTTCTTTTCTGGTCCAGTCTATTTGGAGTTCTATAGGCTTCTTGTATGTTCATGGGCATCTCTTTCTTTAGGTTAGGGAAGTTTTCTTCTGTAATTTTGTTGAAGATATTTACTGGCCATTTAAGTTGGGAATCTTTGCTCTCTTCTAAACCTATTATCTTTTCATTGTGTCCTGGATTTCTTGGATGTTTTAGGTTAGTAGCTTTTTGCTTTTTGCATTTTCTTTGACTGTTGTGACAATGTTTTCTATGGTATCTTCTACCCGTGAGATTCTTTCTTCTATCTCTTGTATTCTGTTGGTGATGCTTACATCTATGACTCCTGATCTCTTTCTTAGGTTTTCCATCCCCAGGGTTGTCTCCCTTTGTGATTTCTTTATTATTTATATTTCCATTTTTAGATCTTGGATGGTTTTGTTCATTTCCTTCACCTGTTTGTGTTTTCCTATAATCCTTTAAGGGATTTTTGTGTTTCATGTTTAAGGGCTTCTATCTGTTTATCTGTATTCTCCTGTATTTCTTTAAGGAAGTTATTTATGTCCTTCTTAAAGTCCTCTATCATCATCATGAGAAGTGATTTTAGATCCAGGACTTGCTATGTTGGGATAACTAAGTTCTGATGATGCCAAGTAACCTGGGTTTCTGTTGCTTATGTGTTTACGCTTGCCTCCTGCCATCTGGTTATCGATAGTGCTACCTGCCCTTGCTACATCTGACTGGAGCCTGTCCTTCCTGTGATCCTGGTTTTGTTAGAACTCCTCAGAGTTCTGCTGTCTCTATGATCATGTGATTCTGGGATCCTGTGATCCTGAGATCCTGGGTGTGTCAGAGCTCCTGGGAATCAAACTGCCTCTGGGACCCTGAGATCCTGGTGTGACCAAGCTCCTGGGATCTTGTGTTCCTGCAATCCTGGGCATGTTAGAGCGCCTGGGAGTGGAGATTCTACAACCTCTGGGTGTTGTGGGATTGGCTGCAGAGTTCGGGCCCAAGGTCGGCTCAGGGCACCGTCCCAGACCGGAAGGACTGAGTCAGGGTTTCGTCCATAGCCTATCTTGGCCTCAAACTCTTTCCTCAGTTTCCAGAGTGCTGAAATCACAGGTGTATGCTGTCTTAGTTAGGGTCTTTATTGCATCCATGAAGTGACACCATGACCACGTTCAATTGGGGCTGGCTTACAGCTTCAAAGATTTAGTCCTTGGTCATCACGGTGGGAAGCATGGTAGTGTGACAGATTGGGTAATGGAGACGGAGAGACCTAAATCTAGATCACCAGGTAGCATCAGCAGGAGAGAGGAGGTGTGAAGGAGAGGGGGGAAGAGAAGAGAGAATAGAGGAGATAGAGAGAAGACAGTAGACCTGGATTGAGCACTTGAAATCTGGAAGCTCATCCCCAAGGACACACTTCCTTCAAAAGGCAATCTCTCTTATGGGGACACTCCCCTGTGAGCCTATGGAGGCCATTTTCATTCAGATCACCAAATTCCACTCCCAGGGCCCCATAGGCTTGTAGCCATACTATAATGCTTAACAGCATTCAGTCCAACTTCAAAAGTCACCATAGCCTATCAAAGTCTCAACAGTGTTTGAAGTTTAAAGGCTCTTAGACTGATGGCAATCTCTTATCTGTAATCCCTATAAATCAAAATCAAAAAGAAGATCACATATTTCTAACATATAATGGTGCAGGATACACATTACCATTCCAAAGGGAAGGAAAGGGAACACAATGAGGAAACAGAATCCAGTTTGGAAAACTCCAAACTGTGCATCCCATGTCTGATGTCAAAGTGCTCTTCAGATCTCCAACTCCTTTCAGCTTTGTTGGCTGTAACATGCTTCTTTCTCTTGGGCTGGTTCCACTCCCTGTTAGCAGCTCTCCTAAGTAGGTATTGTATAGCTTTGGTATTTCAACATCTTGGGGTCTCCAAGGCAATCCAGCCTTCACCTTCATAGTTTCATGCAATGGCCTCCATTCAGAGACACCCCTGACATATGTCTGGTCTTAGTGGCTTTCTTTAGTCTCACAAGGAGATTCCATAATCCCCCTTTTTTTT
>JADRCC010157797.1:0-12241 GCA_019843855.1 Hylomyscus alleni
AAAAAAAAAAAAAAGTCTTGAGGAGTTTTTCAGGGTAATGTGTAAGAGTACACATACAGGAACTGTTGCGGAGTTGTATCACGTATATATACACATATGGGTTATGTGTCAGATTGCACTCATGGGGTTGGAAACTGTGTCACAGTACACGTATAGGTTAGTTGGTAACTGTAAGTGTTGATCCTCTCCTCTCAACTTGTTTAGAGCATAGTCTCTTGTCATTTAACCCTGAGAATACCAAGCTACCTGTGCAGTCCTAGTTGGCCTCGGCCTCATTATGTAGACGAGGGTATTCTTGAACTCTTAGAGATCTACCAACTTGTGTCTAAAAGTACTGACATTGAAGGTGTGAGCTACTGTACCTACAATCCTCTTTTCTACTGTACCACAATCCTCTTTCAGGCACACACTTCTGATACTTACATCTATTAAAGCCTCACCAAGTATGAGATACACAGTTGTAAACTGTGTCCTCCATTCTGGTCCAATGTTCATGGTTCTTCAGTTTGTCATGGCTTCTATTTCCCTAGAACATGAAAGGCAGATTTTCTAACATAAATATCAAGGGAAATGGAAGGTTACTTCTATTTTTTTAATTAATTTATTTGTTTATATCCCAAATGCTGCCTCCCATCCTAGCACTTCTGTTTCTGAGTCCCTTCTCCCCATTCTCCTCTTCTTCTCCTCCGAGAGGATTGGACCTCCTCTTGATATTCCCACACCCTGGCACAGCAAGTCTTAGCCAGATTAGAGTTTCCTCTCCCACTAAGGCCAGTAAGGACAGTCACAAAGATTAAGCCACCTGTCTGCTACATATGTGCCTGGGGACCTCATTCAAGCCCATATACATTCTTTGGTTGGTGGCTCAGATTTGGAAAGCTGCCAGGGGTCAAGATTTGTTGACTCCGTTGGTTTGCTTGTGGAGTTACCATCTACTAGTGGGCCTTTGAACCTCCCTCCAACTCTTCCGTAGGTGTCCCTGACTTCCTTCTAAGTCAAATGCTTCTCTGTGGGTATCTGTTTCAGTTTCCTTCTGCTTCTGGGTATAACCACTCAGAAGACAGTTATGTTAGGCTCCTGTCTGCAAGCATATCATTGATAATATCAGGGATTGGGGCTTGCCCATGGGATAGGTTTTGAGCTGCACCAGTTATTGACTGGACTTTCATTTATTGTCTTCTCCATCCCTGTATTTCTTTTAAATGGGACAAATTTAGGGTTGGACATTGTTTAGTGGGTAGATTGGTGTCTTGATCCTTCCAGTAGGAGTCCTGCCTGGCTACAGAAGGTAGACTCTTGAGATTCCATGTCCCTACTGTTAGGCATCTTGGCTAATGTTACATGCATTCACACTTGGGAGCCTCCCATATCACAGGTCTCTAGGACTACCTAGAAATTCTCCTCTCCCCTACATTCCCAAGCAGCTTCAGATTTTCATTTATTCTCTTACCCCACTGGGCCTCTTTCCTGTCTTTTCCCACACCTGATCCTACCTACCCATTGCCATCTCCCTCCTCCTCCCAGTTTGCTTCTTTCCTCTACCTCCTATGATTGTTTTGTTTTCCTTTCTACGTGTAATTTAACATCCCTGCTTGAGCCTTTCTTCTTATGTAACTTCTTGGGGTCTTTGGGCTGATATCCACTTATCAATGAGTACACTCAATTCATAACCTTTTGGTTCTGGGTTACTTCACTCAACATGATATTTTCTAGTTCTATCCATTTGCTTGAAAAAATCATGAAGTCCTGGTTTCTAATGGCTGAATAGTGTTACATGGTGTAAATGAACCAACCACATTTTCTGTATCCGTTCTTCAGAGGACTGACATCTAGGTTGTTTCTAGTTTTGAGCTATTACAAATAAAGCTGCTATAAACATAGTGGAGCATGTGTCTTTGGGGTATGATAGTGCACCTTTTGGGTATATATTCAGGAGTGGTATAGCTGGATCTTTGGGTAGAACAATTTCAAACTTTCTGAGAAACTGCCAGATTGATTTCCAGAGTGGTTGTACAATTTGAATTTCCAACAGCAATTGAGGAGCGTTCCCCTCACTCTAAATCTTCACTAGCATGTGCTGTCTTTTGAGCTTTTCATCTTAGCCATTCTGACTAGTCTAAGATAGAGACATTTTGATTTCCATTTCCCTAATGATTAAAGATGTTTATGATTCAAGATTCCTCTGATGAGAATTCTGTTTAGTTCTGTGCTTCATTTTTCAATTGGATTATTTGATTTGTTGGAGTTTAACTTATTAAGTTCTGTCCTTTTTGAGGTATTAGCCCTGTCGGATTTAGAGTTAGTGAAGATCTTTTCCCAATCTACAGGCTGTTGTTTTGTCCTGCTGACAGTGTCCTTTGCTTTAAAGAACCTTTCCAATTTCATGAGATCCCATTTATTAATTATTTTATCTTAGGGCCTGAGCCATTGATGTTCTGTTTAGGAAATTTTCTTCTGTACAGATGAATTCATGGCTATTCTACACCTTCCCTTCTATTAAATTAAGTGTGTCTGGTTTTATGTAGAGGTCTTTGATTCTGTTTGACTTGAGTTTTATGCAAGGTGATAAATAGGGATCTATTTGCATTCTTCTACATGCAGACATTCAGTTAGACCAGCAACATTTGTCAAAGATTCTTTTTTCCACTTTGCTTGCTTTGTTAATAATCAACTATCTATAGGTATGTGAGTTTACTTCTCGATCTTTGATTCTGTTCCATTTATCAACTTGTATATTTCTGTACCCACACCATGGAGTTTTTAATCACTGTTGCTCTATAGTACAGTTTGAGGTTTGGAATGGTATTCTTTCAGTGGTTCTTTTGTTTTTAGGATGGTTTTGGCTATACTTTTTTTTTCTATAGAAAGTTGATACTTTTTCTTTCAATATGTATAAAAAGATGTGTTTGAATTTTGATGGGAATTGCATTAACTTTGTAGATTGCTTTTGGTAAGATGTCCATTTTCAATATGTTAATCCTACTGATCCAAGAGCATGTGAGATCTTTCCATATTCTGAATACTTCTTCAGTTTCTTTCTTCAGGGTCTTGAAGTTCTTATCATACAGATCTTTTACTTGCTTGGTTAGATTTGCACCCAGATATTTTATATTATTTATGGGTATTGCTAATTGTGTCCCAAATTTTTTCTCTGTCCATTCATCATTTATATAAAGGAGGGCTACTGATTTGTTTGAGTTAATTTTATATCCTCCTACTTTGTTGAGGTTGTTTAGCAGATACTGGAGTTCTCTGGTATAATTTTTTTGGATTACTTATATACAATACATATTATCTGCAAATAGTGATAACTTGACTTCTTCCTTTTCAATTTGTATTCCCTTAATCTCTTTTTGTTGTCTTATTTCTCTAACCAGAACTTTAAGAACTATATTGAATAAATAGGGGGAGATTTGACAGTGTTATCTTGTCACTGATTTTAATGGAACTGCTTAAAGTTTCTCTCCATTTATTTTGATGTTAACCATTGGCTTGCTTTTACTATGTTTAGGTATATGCTGCGAATCCCTGATCTCTCAAAGATTTTTTAACATGAAGGGGTATTGGATTTTGTCAAAGGCTTTTTCAGCATCTGATAAGATGATCATGTAGTTTTTATCTTTGCATTAATTTATATAGTGGATTGTGTTGGTGGATTTTCATACTTGGTCATGGTGAATAATGTTTTTGATATGTTCTTGGATTCATTTAACAATAATTTTTGAGTATTTTTTGTATAGAGGTTCATAAATGAAATTGGTCTGTAGTTCTCCTTCTTTGTTGAATCTTGGGTAGTTTAGGTATCATGACTACTGTGGCCTCATCATGAATTACATAGAGTTCCTTTTGTTCATATTTTGTAGAATCATTTGAAGAATATTGGCATTAGTTGTTCTTTGAATGTCTGGTAGAATTCTGCACTAAAACTACTTGGTCCTGCAATTTTTTGTTTGTTTGTTTGATTACCAGACTTTTAATAATTGTTTCTGAGGTGTTCTGTGACTATTTAGTTATCTGCTCTTGATTTAACTTTGGCATGTGGTAACTGTCTAGAAATTTATTCATTTCATTTAGATTTTCCAGTGTTTGAAGTACAGGTTTTGAAATAAGACTGGATGATTTCTTGGATTTCCTCAGATTCTAGTATTATGTCTTATATTTTCACTTCTGATTTGTTAATTTGGATATACTCTTTGTGCCTTTTAGTTAGTTTGCCTAAGAGTTTGATTTTTTTTAAAGCACCAGTTCATTGTTTTATTGATTCTTTCTGTTGTTTTCTTTGTTTTTATTTGGTTGATTTCAGCTCAGATTTTGACTATTTTTTCCATTTACTCCTCTTGTGTATGTTTGCTTCTTTTTGGTCTAGAAGTTTCAAATGTGCTGTTGTTAGTATGAGTCCCTTAAATTTCTTTATGAAGACACTTAGTTCTATGAATTTTCTTCTTAGCATTGCTTTCATTGTGTTCCTAAGATTTGGTATGCTAGGCCTTTATTGTCATTGAATTCTAACAAGCTTTTAATTTCTTTCTATATTTCTTCTCTAAGGTATCACTAGTAGAGAATTATTCAGTTTCCATGAGGCTTTCTGTTGTGTCTATTGTGTTGAAGTCCAGCCTTAATCCTAATCCATGGTTATCTGATAAGATGCAAAGGGTTATGTAAGTCTTCTTATATCTGGTGAGGCTTGCTTTGTGCCTGATTTTATGATAAATTTTGGAGAAGTTTCTGTCAGGTGATGAGAAGAAGGTATATTATTTTGATTTTGGATGAAAGTTTCTGTATTATTTTTTAAATCCATCTGGTTCATAACATCTCTTAATATTACTATTTTTCTGTTTATTTTCTACTTCAATAAGCTGTCCATTGATGAGAGAGGAGTGTTGATGTTCACACTATTATTTCGTGGGGTTCAATGTGTGATCTGAGCTTTAGTAAAATTTTCTTGACGATGTGGGTACTCTGGCATTTGGGATACGGATGTTCAGAAGTGAGATACCATTTTGGTGGTTTTATCTTTTGATGAGTATGAAGTGTCTTACCCTATCTGTTTTGATAACTTTTGGTTGAAAGTCTGTTTTATTACATATTAGAATGGCTTGTTTCTTGGGTCTGTTCACTTGGAAAACCTTTTTCTAGCCATTTACTCTGGGTTAGCATTTATCTTTGTTGCTCAGGTGTGTTTCTTGTATGAAGCTTTAATGATGAATCCTGTTTATGAATACAGTCTCTTAGCCTGTGTCTTTCTATTGGTGAGTTGAACCTGTTGATGTTGAGAAATACAATTAGTGATCATTAATTCCTGTTATTTTGATGTTGGAAGTATTACTGAGTATGTATAATTTTCTTCCTTTGGTTTTGCTATGAGTTGCTTAATTCCTTGTGCTTTCTTTGGTGTTATTACCCTCTTTGTGTCAGAGTTTTCCTTCTATTATCCTCTATAGGGTTGGATTAGTTGAAAGATACTGTTTGAATTGCATTTTGCCATGGTATATCTTGGTTTCTTCTTCTTTTGTAATTGAGAATCTTGTTGGGTATAGTAGGCTGAGCTGACATCTATTGTCTCTTCATGTTTGAAAGACATCTGTATAGGTAGGTTCTTTTGACTTTTACCTTCTCTGGTGAGAAGTCAGGTGCAATTCTGATAAGTTTACCTTTGTATGTTAATTGGGCATTTTCCCTTGCAGCTTTAATTTTCTTTCTTTGTTCTGCATATTTAATGATTTGATATTATGTGTCAGGAGGATTTTCTTTTGTGCTCCAAACTGTTTGGTGTTCTGTAAGCTTCTGTGTTTATAACCATCTATTTCTTTAGGTTACAGAAGCTTTTGTTTATATTTTGAAGATGTTTTCTGGACCTTGGAACTGGGAATATTCCCTCTTGTATTCTTCTTATTCTTAGGTTTGATCTTTTCATTTTGTACTAAATTTCCTGGCTGTTTTGTGTTATTGACTTTTTATACGTGGCATTTTTTTTTTTGGCCAGTGTATCAATTTCTTCTATGATATCTTCTATGCCTGAGATTCTCTCTTCCATCTTTTGTATTCTGTTGGTGATATTTTTTTTCTGTAGTTCCTGTTGCCTCCATTTGTGTTTTCTTTATAGCTTCTATTTTCATTTTAAGTCTTGGATAATTTTATTCATCTCCTTCTTCTGTTTCATTGTATTTTCCTATATTTCTTTCAGAGACTTTTTTGTTTCCTCTTTAAGGGTTTCTACCTGTTTGCGTTTTCCTATATATTTTAGAGAATTATTCGTATCCTCTTTAGAAAGGCCTCGATCACTTTTATAAGATGGGATTTAAGGTCACCATCTTGCTCTTGAGATGTCTTAGGATATCCAGGGCTTTTATGTAGCCTAAGAGTGGAATCCTGTTAGGGTGATATTATAGTCACTTCTGATGATTATGTTCTTCTGCTTGCCTGTCACCAAGCTAGTCGTGTCTGGTGTTGGTTTTTTTTTTGAGTACCCCTACTTGGAGCAGACCTCCCAGGAGGCATGTAGTGCTGTGGGGTGGGATGCTGTGTGCTCTTGTGAGACTGCTCTGTGTGTCAGTTTAGAGATGGCCTCTTGAGAGGCAGACAGAACTATGGGTTTGGTGGGGTATACTGCTCTGCAACTGCTGCTGGTCTTGGTGTGGCGCTGAAGAGTGATAGAGCGCTGACAGGACAAGATAGTGTCCATGACTGTTAGGCTTGCTGGTCTCACATGTGTTTGGTTAGAGTCTGCCTCTTGGGACACAGGTATTGCTGTAGGTTGCGGCACAGAGAGCTGTTTTGCAACTGCCACTGGTATGGTGCTGATGATACATACTGGAATAGCATGGCTACTTCTTTTATCCACTGTGGCTTCTTTCCAATACCTCCAAGAAGTTCATATATTCTAGCTCACCTTTATGGTTTCTTTCAAAGGGAGGATCAGTCTCCAACTGTTTTGCCAGAAAACATTCATGAACTCTAAAAGACCACCAAGGATACCATTCCAATGCAATTGCACTAGGGTTTCTTTATTCAAGCTCAAGCTTAGGCTATACCATCATCTCTAACACAGCAGAATGAGAAAGCACAATCCTTAATTTAGCTTCAGGTAAGTATTTCTAGAGACAAGAATGAGGTATCTAGCCTGGCACACATCTTATTGGCCAGAGACACTTAATATTATTGGCTGGTGCTGGGAGCAAAACCATAAACATAACTTCTGCTTTCTTCCCAATTGGTGGTTGTTAGGAAGAAAAATGTTAGTGGAAGACTTGTAACCTGGAGGTACAGATTTGTTGAGGAGTAACCTGGAAACTGATGCTAGACAAAGGTCTTGTTGCGGGGTAGTCTGGAAACTGATACTAGATATCAGCTTTTTAGTTAACTTGAGTTTAACCTTACAATAGGTTCTCTTAGATAGAATCTGAAACCAAAAGTTCTGGTCTCTTACAAGCTCCTCCAATGTTACAGTCAGAAGTAAGGAGTGTTTTTCAAACTAAATGTAACAGGAGTTATGTACCTTAAAAGACAGAAACGATGAAAACTGAAGAGGATGAAAGTTTATCTATTATCACCATACAAGACATTTCTGGAAGATTGGGTATGGTTGCTTCAAAACCACTCAGACTGTTACATAGCTGCGTCTGTGAGGTAATTTGGACTTTCATGGTTCAGCTTTGATCAAATAGACTATAGAGAAAAAATATAAAGTTTTGACAGTTCTACCTTGAACAAATAACTCAATCAGTAGAGTACTCATGTAAGAGGACCTGAATTCAGATTTCTGGTATCCACACGAACAGAGAGATACCACTTACACAGACCCCAGCAGGAATGCTTTCCCTAGAGTGGTGCCTAAGTTAGCTTTGGTACAAGTGTATTTTCCTCCCCACCAAAGAGTCCACAATATTTTCTCCTTATCTTTGTCATTGTTTTGTCACACACGCTAGAGTTTGACAATTTTCTATATATCCTCACGAAATTCTGTTTCATGCAAGGCATTTGTGAGATGTGTAATGCTCACAAAAATTGGAATTTTCCATTAAAATTTGACATTGGTTTATTGTGTATGTGTGTGTGCATATGTCATGTGTGAGGAGGTAAGAGGAAAATATGTCACAGTCTGTTCTCACAACATGTGAATCTCAGGTCATCAGGGATTCAAGTCATCAGTTTCGGTGCCAAGCACCTCTGCCTGCTCAGCTCTCCCTCCAGCACTAGAATTTTAAGCTCTTTTGGAAGACAAGAATGAGAGAACGAGAATGCTTTAGACACTGTAAAAGAAACCAAAAGCTGTGTTCCTCAGTTTTGAATGGGCCTAATGGTTTAGTGAAACGGACCCTGCCCATTCAATATAGAGGTCTTAAGATTCTTGTGCAAGAAAATGAATGTTTTCAACAAAAGACGATCTTCACCGTTTTCTCACATTCTTGAACTCTTGCATCAGGATAGATACTCTCTCAATTTAATTTTCAGCACTATTTGCAAGAAATTACAAGCACTGTCTTGGTAGCTGAAGAATTTTTAAAGCTCAACTTATGTCTGCGTTTCCAAGACTCTGTTCAAAACACCCTGCTAATAGAATCACAAATGATTTCACTAGTAGATTGAATAGACTCACTAAAAAAAAAAGTCTACAAAATAAAGGAGGATATTCATGTCAGATATGTGGAGTTGGTATCATTGGTAGTCATAGAAACAGGCATAGTGGCTTGTATAGCCCCTCATGTGGTAACTAGATTATAATGATCTTCATTTCCCAATAACTGATTTTTCTGCAGATAGTATTATATTTTGTAGATTTGAGCCATTAATTTTTGAATTATCATACCAATTTCTATTTTTTACTGAATCTAGTTACAAAGTACATGTGATTTTTATAAAAATTGAGCTCTCTATTCACTAAAGGCTTCCTTTCTTAGCACAAAATAATGGGCCAAATTGTACTAAGGAAACTTTCAGAACATAGGGCTCAGCAAAACTTTTTTCTTTGAATCATATGTTTGTTCAAAGCTTGCTATTTCATAGGTTTGTTAATTTAAAAAGAGAAGAGTAGGGATAGAGCATGATTCACATAATTGCTATGAGATTTACTGTTGTATATTTTAAATATTCTTAGGCATGAGCATGCTATTATTCTGTCACAGAATAGGTGTTTTTTTTTTTTTAAAGTATTGGTAATTTCCTAAAATGAGCCATCTTATTTAGCTTAAAATTCAGAAGAGATCAAAAAATTTAAAAATCTTATTGGGTGGGTGGCAGTGAGTAATGACTCATCAGTTAAGAATATTTACAGCTCTTCTACAGATCCGTGCTTCAGCTCCTAGTTACCATGTTCATCACTTCACAACCACCTAAAAATCCAGCTCCAGAGTCTTTGTCACCCTCTCTTGGCCCCAGAAAGCATGTGTACATGTGTAGCATACACACACACAAACACATATTTTCATAATAAGAGTAAGAACTAACATTACATCTTCAGTATTTTTTCATTTAAGACTGTTAAGTATTTTAAGGAAAGAGTTGGAAGAGGGAAGGAGAGGAAATGGGTTTGTTATTAGGTTTTATAAGTAAATGTCGCTTCAGTGGAGGGAGCAAATTATCTCATTTAGTTTTCTAAAAGTGACAGAGTCTTAGGAAGAGCAAGCTGCCAGGGAACTGACTAGTGGAACACAATCTTGAACTCCCGATTCTCTTTTCTTCATCTTCTTAGTGCTGGGATTACAGGTGTGCAGCAGCATCCAGTATATGAAGTGCTGGGGATCAAACCCAGGGCTTTGTACATGCTCAGTGAGCATTATAAAAAACAAAGCAACACCCTAGTCCTGAAGAATTATAATTGTCTTTTGGGTACCAAATGTAAAAGGCCAGTTTATATTTCAGTCTCAGCTACTCTAATGTAATTACTATAAAGCCTTTGACAAATTTCTAGATGCTGTTTGATTCAGGGGTGAAGAGAATAACTGGCATTATGTTCAACGGAATGTCCCCATTCTCCTGAGGGTACATGTAATGGAACATCATCTCTGACATAGTGGAATATAGATGTTAGACTGTAGTAAAGAAATAGGATCACATAGCTGGAGCCCATATAAGGAAACAGGTGCCCTTAAGAGGCTGCATCTCTCTTTGCTTATGTGTGGATGAGGTGACAAAACTGACTCCTCTGTACGCTCTATGTACAGGCATTTGGTCTTGTTCTGTAGAGAACATATCTTGTGTCTGTATGGATGTAGCACCTGCTAATAATATGTTTGATTGCCAATAGCTGAGGCAGGAAATAGGAAGTGAGACATCTTGTGGACAGAAGGGATTCTGGAATAGTGCCAGGCAGAGTAGATTCACCTAGGGAGATGTTACAAGTACAGACTCTTGGTGCTTGAGCACAGGTAGTCAACTATATAGCAGAATGTAGACTAAAATAAATGGATTATTTTTGTGATGAACTAGTTAGAGAAGTTCCAAGCTATGTGGACAAGGTCTTTATAAATATATATTGAGTCTTATTTATGGGAGCATGGGGCTGGGAAGAAAGAGACCTAACTTCTACATTGGTCTTCCTGCCTAGCTTTGAAAACAGTGGCTTCATGATCCCTTTGGGGGTCGAAGACCCATTTCCAGGGCTTACCTAAGACCCCTGGAAAACACAAGAACTTTCCAATTCCAGCTGTAGCAAAATTCCAGTCCTGAAGTAGCAACAAAATAATTCTATGATTGGAGGTCACCACAACATGAGGTATTAGAGGGTCACAGACATAGGAAGGTTGAGAATCACTGATCTAAAACTACTAGAAACTACCATTCACCTTTTAAGATGTCCATCCAGGGACTTGGGTGGCTCAGGGTGTAAGAGTGCTTCTGGCTTTGTCAAGAACTGTGTTCCTAGCATGTACCTAGCATTTATTTAGGTCAGCCCACAGCTGTCTGTAATACCAGTGCTTGGGTATTTGATGCCTCAGAACTTCAGTGGGGACCCAGATGCTCATTCACATACATAGGCTCACAGACATAGGAGCCTACACATAATTAAAACTAAAATGTAATCTTAGAAAAAATTCTCAGTTGGTGGCATCCTTTCATAAGCTTTAATGGGCTGGTGTTGTTTAAAAAAATAGTATCTCCAGCAGATTAGTTCATATCTTTAGCAGGAAATAATTTAGTATTCCATAGGATAGATAATCAATAACAGTCTCTTGAAAAAATTAAGTAAGAAACCAGACCACATAAATCTGTAATTGACAGATTTTTGCCCTTAAAAGTCCACCATTTCTTGCCATATCGTTGTGAAACTGTGAGTAGAGTGCTTGCCTAGTATGCAGAAAGCCCTGAATTTGATCCAGAGTGCTAAATATACCAATGTGTTAGTACAAACCTTCTGTCCAGCACTGTGTAGGTAGAGGCAGGTAAAAGGGGTCCTTGCACTGTGGGGTACTCCCTTTCAGACCCAGGGTTAGGCTCAGACCATACTCAAACATCAATGCACATCACAAAAAGTTAGACAGAGAGATAGGGTGGCTGAATCTGAATCCTGCAGTAACAGAGACAAGTTGCTCTGCTGGAGAGATTTTTAAAGGGGGGAAAGAAATAAATTTTAAAAAATAAGTCCAAGTTAAGATGAGTTGGTAAATTATAATTGAACATTTTAGTCAGTGTAGAAAAATAGGGAATTTTGATAGCTTGACCATGCCTTAGGAATGAATCAGGCATATGGAAGTGGCCAAATAAAGAGTCTAGTAGTTTGGCAAAAGAGAAAGGGGCTAGGGTGGGGCTGAGGTGGGCCTGGGGTGAAGGCAGGACCCTCTGGGGCCATGTTGCCATGTTTGTGCCCTTTAGAGAGACTTTCAGTAGGGTAATCAGGAGTTCAAGGACATTCTCAGATATCTAACAAGTTTGAGAACTGTCTAGGATATATTCTATCCTGTCTAATATCAAGCCTATCCTTTTTGAAATGAAAATAAAAGTAAGAAAGACATTGATTACTTTAATATTCAGTCATGAACTAAGAATGTAGTTAAAAATATCATCATCAGAAGGTGTCAACATGCAAACTACATTAATGAAGGAGTTTGTTTCTTTGAATGTTTGTTTGGTTTGAGAGCAGGCTTTGGCTGCATTGATATGAGATATGTTGTTTAATTGTGGAAAGGCCTCAATAAAAATTGTCTTGTTTTATTGCTTGGCCTCCTAATACCTACAAGATACTCTTCATTTTTTTTCATTATTTCTATAAATGATTACCTCCTTCCTCCTACTGTTTTTTTTTTTT